>JBBPCX010069217.1:0-11531 GCA_037974365.1 Hydrocynus forskahlii
AGTATATACACATTATGTGGACAAAAATATTGGGACACACCTCTTAATTATTGAATTTAGGTGATCCCGTAGGAATTTAGGTGATCCCGTATTATCATTATTGTTGCTTTTCGAGGAAGTTTTTATAAGGTATTGCTCTCTATTGCTAAAAAACAGCAGCTTCTCTTTCATGTCTTTTCCCCTGCTCTTGTGAAAGTGTCTCTTTGTGCAGCCTGGATTTGCATATAATGTGTGTTACTGGCCTCAGTGTGAGTCCTACAGTGGTGTTGGAATTAGTAGCCTCATTAAACACGCAATAAATAAATACCTGAAATACTAACTGATTTCAAGGCATTAAAAGTTTAGTTTTAACTCCATTCTCTATTCACATTCTCCAGGCTGAAGGAGAAAACACCTGCTGCTTCTTTTTCCACCTGTTTTCCACAGGCCACGCCCCTTCCCTGTTCTCTGTTTTCACAGTCAGTCCGGGACCAAGAACACTTAACCAATCGCAGCAGAGGAGGCGGGATCGGGCTAGCCAATCACAGCGTGGGGAGGCGGGACTTGTCGGAAAACGGGTGGGGAAAAATCACTGGCAGCGCACCTTTTTAATTTAGTGACCGGAAGGAGCAGGTTTCGTCTTTTCGGAACAGTTAGAGAAAAAAAAGTGCAAAGGGACGACCTGCGAGAGAAACAGCTCCCTGTGAAGGAAAATAAAAGATTCAGGACTCGGGGGAGAAGCCTAAAATGTCAGAGTGGATGTTGTGAGAAAAAGAGCTGGGTGTCCAACTTCATGTCTTTGTTGGAGGTGGTGAGGACTTCACCTGTGGCGAGGGAACAAGGTGAGAGCTTTTCTGCTCGGACTGAGGAGAACCTGGAGAGTTTACTGCCGTGATTTAAGAAAAAATGCTCAACCACTTTCTGTCAGGATGAGTAACTCCAAAAAAACGGTGATGAACTTCTTCAAAGCTGGAATGTTTGGTTTGTAAGTGAGTGGATTGGGGGAACGTACTAAGCTTTATTAGTTCAGTCCCATTCACTTCACTGCTATTCTGTTTCCAAACAATAATATTTTGGCTTATAAGTAATTTTTTTGATGAAATGTATCTACTTTTTCCAACGTTCAGTTCCGTCCTTCATGCATACTTACTAATTTCTTTGTCTTGAGTATAATTTCATTCGGTTTTTTGGTCCTGAGCTGCCTTGCTGGAGCTCATTTCTCAGTTTATTAGACCAAAAGAAACACAAAATAACAGAACAGAGCCTGAAAACTTCAGTTTCCTGTGTTCATAGATTTTGCATGTTTTAGGAAACTATGAGTGGAATGCCTTTGGGATATTGTTACTATTTCCCAGTCAAAATTTTGATAGAACATTTGGCCTCATGGGTCAACAGTTACTTTTTAGGTCTCCCAGAGTTACTTTGCTGACAAAGCTGAGAAAAGGCCTCGTCTGAGCAGAAATGTGACATATTTAAAAGCGTTTCAGTGTTTCTAAATGGCCACAATGTTGAAAACACTTAGCCTGTTGACTGTACTCTTCACAGTCCGTAACTCGCTGTGCCCTTTGGTTTATTTAACTTGCTTAACCCGTTTTTGTCCATCACTGCGGTCCGATTTACGTGATTCTTTCTTTCTTTCATCATTTGCAGGTTAGATTAGAAGAAGCGGCACTGGTCGGAGTGAGGGGGATTTTACTGGGAGCGTTCCGTCCTCTCGTTCTGTTCCAGTTTTCTCTGGTTTTCACTTCGAGGAGATGACCGAGAAAAAGATAGGTGAGTTCCGAAAGCACAAAAGGCAAATTGTGCCTTTTCTCGCTCTTTTTTTTGACAGCAGACATCGGACGAGCGAGCTGTTAAACATTAATGAAGCGAGCCGCTGCTGGCTTATTTGTGGATAGGACCTGTTTTGTTCAGACAGTGTCATAGCTAGTTTTTAGTACTGTAACAAGGTCAAAGGTTGCTTAAAAGAGGATCAATTAATGTCACCAGGTCTATTTGCCAGTAGTACCTGATGAAAGAATTAGGTGGAGAAAAGTTTTATAGAGTCGAAACTCAGGCACTGGACAAAAATGGGGTGATTTAGGACGTTTCCCCATTTAAAATATTGTTTGATTTCAGATCATCTCTTTTACCCGATCGTGGTGTGGCAATGCATTCGTCTACCTTCGTCCCTGAAATCTACTCTCACAGTTTTTGCACGTCAGTGTTGATCAGTGGATCAGTGTGTGGAATTGGAGCTTTCTGTGTGCTACCATGTTTTCTGTCACTTTGTTAAAGAAGCTCCATGCTGTCCTTATTGTTGGATGGACTTTGAAAGTTTCTGAATGAGAGTTCGCATATTCAGCATGTCACATTGCTGTGGGAATGCTTGTTATCGATTTGTTTGGTTTGAAGGACAATAAAAAATGACTTGTTTGCTTGAACGTTTGTGACACGATAGAAGTCTAGGGATTTTTGGTGTTTTTAGACAATGTTCTTTCGAAGGAATGAAAGTAACTGTCAACAACTTTGAAAAAATCGCATTATTTTTGCATTAAAGTCTGAGGTTTAAATAGCTCAGGATTAAAGGGTAATTCCGCTGATTTTTCAAAATGGCAGTATTATTAAATAGGACCATACAGTCAAAATTCTGCATAACTTTCAGAGTGGTTTGATTTAAAATGCGTCAAAATGAGCCAGAATTGTTCACAACACTGGCAGTAGTAATCAGATGTCTGAAGTGTGTAGTGCCTCTAAATGATACAGGATCTGTTACAGGAAGTGGTAATAAATACCCTGCCTGATGTCTAAGACATTATCTCAGGATAGTTTTTAGAGATTTTTGGCTTAAAGATATTTAATGCATTCGATTCCTGGTTAAAGGGTCCTTGCAGGAATTTGTAAGGCAAAACAAGTTGTAGCTAAAGACCGTAAAAGAGTTATTTTGGGTTCACCACTATTTTACCATTATCATCATTACAGAAACTCAGCAGACACATTTAGGTTGACTTGCTGTGTTTGGATAGTAAAAATAAATCTGTCTGTGGCTTCTGATTCCTATCTATGATTTCACTATTTAACATAAGACCACAGTGAGCAACTTTGTTTACATCTCAACAACCGAAAGAGGCAGAAATGTCGACTCTTTTTAAAGGAGATAACAGTCTTGAAGACAGAATCAGTCTGATTACAATTGTAGATCTACACTTCTAGCAAAAAGGGCCGTAAATCCCAGTACTAAAGCTTATGACTAAACAACGGCGGAACGCTTTTTGTTGCTTAAGTCTACATTAAAGAAACATACAGAGAAACCAGGAAAAGAACCATTTAAAGCTTCAAACACTTCTGGGAGTTGTCGTGGTTCTTTCTATAGGTACATTCTTAAGCCTTTACTGAAGAGCCCATAAAGAAACCATTATAAAAGGGTGTACACAGACTGTGGTCGGATCAAGTTGAAAATAGCTCCCACTTTACGCTAAAAGAGCCCTGTTTATTGTCTGCACGTTCTCGTAAAGCAGCTGTTTAGGTGTTGTTTTACCAGAGGAACACACTGACTTGCTGAAGTGGTGCTCTGTAGCATTTAAGCCTCAAGACCCCACATTTTTAATGAAATGAAAGTAAGTAAGACACTAAAACACAGTCGTTTTGAGAAGATGGCACCATACTGAGTTGACTCACCTCAGGGAATGCACTGATGGACCCAAAAAAACCTGGTTGTCTTCAGTGGAGGTTTTGGCTCCTTCTGAACCGAGACCTTTGTACAAAGGCGTGTCTATATTGTCTGTTGAGCATGGATTGGAAACGCCTATGGCAGGGAGCTGAATCATACACACATGCTGTTTTCTACCCAGTCATTTGTGAAATTGGCCTTACGTAGCTCCACCTGAAGTAGCTGAAATGATGACTGAGGGTCATGGGATAATTGAGCCTGCATGGAGGGAGCTACAGCTTGGTGGAACATTTTTGTGGACACTTTTAGACATTACTCCTAAAGATAAGATGAGACAAACCTTTATTAGGCCCACAAGTGGGAAATTTGCATTGTTGCGGCAGAAAGTGGACAGTAAGAAGGTAAGAGCAGCAAAACAATAGAAAAAAAAAATCTATACAACACAACAAGATAAAGTACACTTTACAACTAATACAAAAAATATGAATATAGACATTTGTATGTGTATGCAAATATATGAGTCTATATAACCCATATATGTATGTGTATATGTACATAATGGGAAATCTATACACACACACACACACACACACACACACACACACACATATATATATATATATATATAAAAATATATGTATGTATGAAAAAGAGGACATTTGGATTATCATTGGTAGTGACATCCAGAAATAGGAGAATTTCACTTCAGTAGTAGATAGGTACAGTTCATTTGCCATTTGTCAGTGATGTGACTATATTAGATGTTTCAAATGACCAACAGTGACCTCCAAGCCCAGAGTGTAGTAATATCTGAGTAAGAGAGACGTGTAGTTGTCTGTGTTTTCCACGTCTACCTGCTAGCCTGAACAGAGTCATGAGCACTCATGAGCGCAGTCGCCTTATTCACATCATAACACCGCATTATGTGCTTTTCCTGGAACTGGAGATCAAGCAGAGCTCTCGACTCAGACATCCATGACTCACTCAGAACGTACTCCCCACAGTCACACATAGTAACACCTTGCAAAATAGTGACAAACAGGACTCTTCTCTCGACAGTCACGTTTCTGTGAGGTGCATTTAACAACGCCAAATCCTGGCATGGACGCAGTCTGTATGGGATCTGGCTCATTGCAAAAAAGGATGAATGTTTAATCTGTCGTTGGTGGACTGAGGAATGTGCCATTTGAGTTTATCTTTAAAAGGCCCATATTCTGCATGTTACCTGTAGTTTTTAAGTCCTTTGTAACTTTTTACGCTCCAGAAAAAACAAGTAAAATTCTTTTTTCATACTTAATTCATACTTAAACGAGCCGCTTGCATGTTTTATCTACTAAAATGGTAGTGATGGGTACTGGGAGTCACACAAAAATTGTATTTCCTGTTCAAAACGACACAACTTTTTATATGTTTTATATGTTATGTTTTTATATATATTTTTAAATGGGCAGAAGCGTTAGCAAAACATTAGAATTGCTTAAAACACGTGTAGCTGACTGATTTTGAAGTGTAATTGAACAATATACATACGACAATATTTACAATAGAATAAAATAATCACCCCTTACCTTTATCACAGCAGCACATATTTGCCACATTCTTTCAAGCATTTTTTTGGAAAGTACCTTCTCCAGCAGAACCAGTCGTGTGTGATGTTCTGGATCATGTGGAACTTGTGGGTCTCCAGCTGGTCCCTGTAACTCAATGGGAGAAAGATCTGGAGACTGGGGAGGACGAGACGTCCCTCTCTGAACTTCCTGCTCTTCTCTGGACTGAGAGAATTCTGGAACAGTTCTGAAGAGGTTTGGGATCGTTATCCTGCTGAAGAGTGAAATTTAGTCCAGAGATCCGTAAACCAGAAGGAACTGTGTGATGTTGAAGGACTGAGTGATCATTTTCTTTCTTCATGATCAACACAAAGACAGACCTGCTGTGTCTCTTCAGAACCACTAGCTTGAGCATTTGTGGCTAAATGATGTTTCTACAGACTATAAGATATTGAAAACCAGTCAGTTACATGTATTTCTAATGTTTGTTTGTAATAAAATTTTGAAAGAGCAGCGTATCATTTAGTTTTTTGAAAAATTCATGGGAGGGCCCAAACGTCTGGCCTGTGTTGTCTGTGTAGTTTCCATATGTAATGTTGATAATGGTACGTTTGTGGAAAACAACACCCGCGTGTTCACGTGTCTCTTTGTCACGAATGTATTTAACAGAGGTCCATCAGTCAGAACGGAGGTTGTTTTCATTCATTAACGAAATTCTCACTGATGTCAGAAAAATAAGACACTTTCAGATGTCTGGGTCCTTTGAAAAACTACACATTTGTACACTGTCCACAGTTAGTTGTGCTCAGTTCTTCCATTCCAGTCACTCCAGATTTTTCCACAAGGTGTCTGCCGAAACAACACTCCTTATGACTTCAGTGTGAGTTTCCTTATGGAGACTGTGTGGGTAGGGGAAGTTCTGAAATGTTTTGACGGTGCATCAAAATCCTTTTGTTTCAAACAAGCAAGGAAAGGTGGTCTTTCCAAGAAATGGGCCCTTTAATTACAGGAGGCAGCCAGGTGTGTCAGTCTCAAGCAGGGAAAGAATGATCAGTCCTCTGTGCCAGAACGTGACTTCAGGAGCCTCGGTCCTTCTGCAGCACAAAAGTGTGTCTTGTTCTCAGGTCAAACGGGTCAAATCAGCCACCGGTCCAGGCGGAGGCCAGAACCCACTCGGCAAAACAGAAACTGGAAGTTAGAGTGAAAAGCTGGACCCGGGCAGTGCAGGGTCCTGTTGTCATCTGTAGGATCACACTATAAGAAAACCAAACACAGCGAGTGACAGTGTTTTAAATATGAAGTCCACTGTATAAGATCCAGATCAAGATCAAGATTCTTTATTTGTCACATGCATAGTTATACAAGTACAACACGTAGTGAAATGTATCTTAACCGCTCCTTTTTATGACTGTGCAGGCATTATAAAATAAGTACAACTTTAAATTTAAAAACAAATCTAAAATGAAAAAGTAAACTTAAACAGGAATACAAGTTATAGGGAAAATATGAAAGCACAGTATAATAACACAGTAGCTTAAGACTGAACGTCTGTAGATTCTCTGAAGAGTACAAATCACAAAAAAAATCCAGTGGTAAATGTTTATAATCTGGTGCAAATGAAGAGAAGACGAGTTAGCATCACTTATTACTCTCTTATGATGAATTAAATTTATGAAATTCCATATTATATAAAGTGTTATTCAAACATTTTACGCATTTTTACACCACTGGCAAATCATTTGACTTCCATCAAAAATTACTTGTTTTAAAATGGGGCTTTTAAGGCTTTTCTATAGTTAGAAACTAAACCCGCAGAGTGTTTCTGAGTTGGGCCAAATCAGAAACCTGTTGAGCTGGCGTTGGATGTGTGTGTTTTTGTTTTCTGAAGTTGGCTTCATTTTATGTTGTTGAGCTGAATTCATTTTAATGTGCAGGATTGTGAACAAAACTGGAGTGATTCATGATTCCCTTCATGTTGAAGCTTTTAATATTAGCAAGTGGAAACAAAACGTCTCTCTTGACTCTATGTATCAGTCTCCATCAACTGTATAATCATGCAACAGTTACTTTTTAGGTCTCCACTTGTCGTTATAAAGCTTTCGTAATACGAACATTCTCCACAAGGGGCGCTATTAGAACTCAGATTGCTTTTTGTGGGTATCACTGAAAGAGAGGAAACCCACACCAGCAGGAACTCAGTTATGTGCTTATGCTTGTAGTTACCGGTGTAATGTGTATGAAGTAAAATTATAATTTGTGTTTGCTCAATTAACAGTCCAAATAATTGGAAGACTACTTAACTACTAATATTTTAGTGAAAGTGACCATTCTGTCATATGTGAACACACGAACAGCACAAAATTCTTTCTCTGCATTTAACCCATTCACCAAATGAAGCAGCAGCCGTGGGAATCGAACCCACAACTTCCTGCTCGCAGGGCGAACACCCTAACCACTAGGCCATTGCACTACAAAACATTATTAACCCTTAGTAGCTGGGTGTCATTGGTGTAAGTGATTAATTTAATAGATTATGACATAGTGAATGCATTTAAATTTCATTTATGTTGTAGGCAAGGTTTATTCTGCACTTCTGACTTGTTCTCTGTTAGTTTCAGTGTCACTGTGTGACAAAAATATGGGGAAAATGTAAAAGATGCAAAACTAAACTAAATTTATTTTCATAAAGCAAAAAACAACAACAACAATACCACTACTGCTACTAAACTGCTACTACTACTACTACTACTACTAATAATAATAATAATGATGATAATAATTATAATAATTACAGTAGTAATAGGAACACAGATGTGGCATTGTTTAAAAGTTTATATTCCACAATTTCAGGCAAATTTGAAAGAGCCACGAGGGAGAAACTATTAAACGAAAAACAAGATAAAGCTTTTTAAGATGTGGACACTACTTAGCATCAGTTGTAGTTTGAGCCAGGTTAAGTGTGAGCTTCTGCTGGAGCCCCTTTAAGATAGCAAGGCCTGTTTAGGGACCATTTTTAAAGAGTCTTCATCATTACAGTTCAGTCGGGAGTGGCCCAGACCAGGTCAGTGACTCTACAGATCACCCCAAAAACACACCTGCTCAAACCTTCAATGCTAAAGGGTCAGCATTGTAGCACCTCCTGGCCCTGAACACACGTGGCCTGGCCAGGGAACTGGGAAAAATAGCCCCTCGTCCCATCGGGCATGTGCTGTTGATGTTCCATTCTATTTAGTTACGGGGCAGGAGGTTTAGGTTTCCCTCTGTGAACCAGAAAGTCAGGCAGCGATAAGAAACACACACTGCTCATGTCCAATAAGTATTAATTAAGAATCGGCACCTGGGAAGCAAACAGCCCTTTTACCCAATTTGGGCTTGAACTTTAATAATTGCACAATAAAATATAGTTTTATTCCTTATGTAACAGTCAGCTAAAATGTTAAGAATCTGACAGTCTTGTATACTGTTGCTGTCTTATAAAACATTCTTAACTTAACGTGAAAAATGTTAATGTAAAGAAAAGTTCCCATTATGGTCCATTGGTCCATTCAAATGAGACAAAATTGAGAAGAATGGAGATCCAAGGGTTTGTTCAAACTGCAACAATATGAGGTAATAGGTTAAAGACATGGTGCAACCTTCAGGCTCAGGTGGAGATGCCGTGCCACATTACAGTCCTGTGCATGTGTTTGTGTGTGTGTGTGTGTGTGTGTGTGTGTGTGTGTGTGTGTGTGTGTGTGTGTGTGTGTGCTGTGCGAGGCTGCATGGGAACTGCGGTTAATCATCACACTGCAGTATCTCTGTTTTGTACCACAGATGAATCTTCACTCACTCAGGTGCAGGAGAACAAACCCCAATGCATCTGAATGTAGTTCTATCTGGAAACGTTTTGTGTAAAAACAGGATTTGTACTGTTTTAAGTGAAAAATTGAGCTGATCAAGTTCGTCCTGCTGTTAAAGCTGTAATGTCATTTCATTTTCCTTATTTATTTTCCATTTTATTTATATACACGTAGAACTAGGCCCTGGAAATTTCAGAAGTCGTCTGGATGCCTGTACATTAACACAGATATTCAGGAGAAGAAATAATTTACATTTACATTTTTAACAGAATGTGATGATACTGAGCAGGGCTGCCCAATAAATCATCTGTTATTCGTTTTCACGATATCCGTTTCTGCAATATTGATATTGCAGGAGGCTGCAATATGTAAATGAGCCTCTAACCAATCACAGTGTTTCTGACAGGGCGACCAATCACAGCTCTAGGTGATTTACTGGGTGTTTTGATGAATCGAGTAAAGCCTCTGATTGGCTGAGGTGATTTTAAAGGGCCGGTATTCTACATTTTCCTTCTGTTTCATGTTTTGATGTTTGATGTGTTTGTGTACCAAAAAGATTTCATAATTCATCATAATTCATTCTTACATTTTCCAACCGTAGAATGAAACAGGCTGCTTTTGTAACTGTGCCAGTCTCTTTTCTGATTGGCTGTCCTGTACTGCAGCCCATTCAAAAGGCAGCATGGGGCTGAAACACTCCTTAGAACTTCAGCATGAATGGGCGGGGCTAACCTGCTGTAGGCTGAATGAGGAGTTGTATGGAAATGTGTGGGTTTTGTGACATCAAAACTGATTTGAAAGCTGATTTTTCAGCTTAATGTCCATAACGGACTGTGTGGCAAGCCTTTTTAATTATTATCCTTTATTTTGATCCTTTATTATATTTGCAATGGCCATGTGTAGCTGTATAATCGCAATACTCACATTCTGCCCATATCGTGCAGCTCTAATCCTGAGAGTAAATGATGACGGTGCACTGCCAGGTCGTAATTTGCATTGTGGGTGGAGTGAGAAACTTCAAATATGAAGGTAAATCTGAAAATAAAAATGAAATTAAAATAAAATTAAAATAAAAAAAGACCTAGAAATTGATGGAAATGCTGGAAATTTCCAAGATTTCAAGAATGGGTTCCCTTAACACTGAGCTGTATTTGCGCACATGTGGCTACTTGTGCTTGTTATGAACTACTCTGACATGTTTACGTGAATATTTATGAGATGTATAACAGATAAAGGTCAGTTTTCCTGTCCAAACGTGCTTCATTAAGCTCCTAGAGATGCTGGATAAGATAAAATGTTAATTCTTTATGTAACTGACCGAGGGCATGGTCAGCTCTCTCTAACCATGTCCTGGGACAGATTGACACTCACAGTGTGTGTGTGTGTGTGTGTGTGTGAGAGAGAGAGAGGGGAGTCGATTATGGCACCGGTATTAAATCTTCAGTTTGCTTTGTGTCCATGGAAGTGCTGACTTTGGACTATTGATCTCATTCTTCTCTCTGCTGCCGTCTCTGGCTTTCAGTGCAAATTCATTTCTCTGTATTGTCAATATATATCTGTTCCATACCGGGGGCTTCGCCTGTAACATCATAAATATGTTTTGCTGTCAAAACAAGAACCTTTATCTCTGGTTTTGATGTTTTTATTTATTTATTTGTTTTGACAGAATTGGCCAATATACCGATAAAATGGACCTGTGGAAATGGTCCAGATTTACTCGAAATAAAGTCTTACATTAACTTACATCAATTTTTTCCACCTTCTTCTGCAAAGTCTCATTTCAGAGATGTAGTCAAGGTTGAAGCACCTTCAGTCAAGTTGCATACTTGGTTGGTTGTGAGTGAAAATAAGTGTACATGCTCAATAGAGAGCAAATTTATAGGCACAAAAAATAAATAAATGCTTGCACCTGCTATCTTTGGGCCTGTGAAGATCATTTGCACTCATTTTTTTATGGCACTACTAGTTCTTTCAACATGTGCAGTGTCGTAAGTTTGTATTTTTACGGCTCACCTCCACTGTTGCAATAAATTCCTAAAGGTGTGCTGCATATGATGCCAAATTTATGGTGCCAGCACTGATGAATATTTATTTGTATGTGGCTACAAATTGCACTTAAAGCCATTATTTGCTTCTGTAATGGTACTGAAATAAGACATCAGATGAAATATTTGCATTACTTTAAAAATAGATTATTTAAAAAAAATCCAGGACTCTTTACTGAATCTTCAAAAACATCTTTAATCCAGATGATCTAATCAGAGTGTGCTGTATAAACATGATTACTTGAATAATCTTTTGCTAAAATCAGACACTGATAAGTTTGAATTCTGTTCTGAACACATTATATGGACAAAAGTATTGGGACACCTTACTTACAGTGAAAATCAAGCCTAATGCTCCAGCAGACCAAGACATTTTGAACAGCGCCATGCTTCCAGCTTTGTGGACCCAGTTTGTGGAAGAACCTTTTCTATTCCAGCATGACTGTGTCCCAGTGCACAAAGCGAGCTCCAT
>JBBPCX010069218.1:0-11531 GCA_037974365.1 Hydrocynus forskahlii
TATACTTAAATGTTCTGATTTCTTTGTATGAATTCAATATTTGGCTTGATGGCTACATCTGGTGGAAATTTTGTGTCCGTAGTCCACTTACTGAAATCCCCTTACTGATAAAAATGCTGATGTGTCAAATACTTATTTTCCCCACTGTATATCAAAAGCATTAGCGTTTGTTAAACAACCTTAAATAGTTAATATTGTAATCTTTAGTTAGAAATTAAAGATTGTAATATTTATGATTTGATTCTACTAATGAGACTGATTATGATAAGACAATACAATAATGGTAAATTAATGATTTAATTAACGAGGGCAGGCCCCACAATATTGTCACGGCTGCATGCCACGTACCCAGCCACCAGGGTCACAAGAGTACTGAGCCAGGCACTTTCCTCTACCCTGTTTGCCCTCTTGTTTTGGCTTCTCCTGCTCACCTGATTATGTACATCTGGTCTGTGTTTCCTTCTCCTCCTAATGATGCCCAACCTGAACCAGAATCCAGCGTCCATGCTAATGTTCTACCATCCTCAGGGACAAGCGTTTCTCACCAACAGGCTTACCAGTGTGAGACACAAACCCTAAACTGTCTTATCAATGCAGACATGCAGTGGACATACTACACACAGAACAGGCAACCATTATTTCTCTTCTAATGAAACCAGGGGTGATAGAATGCTGTTGATGAATTACTGATTTTATAAAGAGTCAATGTAAGTCTTGAACACACTGAGTTCATGAGGGGGCACCAGCATTCTCTGCATATTAATACATAGAGCTCTGTGCAATAGAACCATATTCGGTGTAAATCAACATACTTGATTATATTCCCATTATATTAATATATGTGTCTTTTTGTCTGTGTGTTTTATCTTGTCCAGTTCCACCCACAAGCTAGAACTCCCCAGTCACACATTACTATCCACGCTGAAAGGGCAAAGTGCTAGAATGTGCTTCCCCCAAGACATGTAAGGCATTAGATTCAATGTGCTTGGAGGAGAAAGCAGTTAAGCTGTTATGTGCCCATACTGGCAAGCATTGGGAAAAATGGAGGGCCAGGTAACAGAAGCTTATATTCCATCAATTAGCACTGTCAAACTGTGAGAAAATTATATACTGTCCTCTAACAAAAATGGACTATCAAAGTTCAGGCTTCTTCTACCATTATGTTATGTCTATTGTTAAGGACAACAATATTATACCAAGTATTCTAAAAAGATTAGGTCAGATCAAATTAGCACTGGGAATATTGATTCCATCTGAAAAGTCTAATAAGACTTCTTTTGTGTATTGAACAACATGTTTGAGATAACGGAACTTTACTTTTGTAAGTACAAGACAGATGTAGAACACAGAGAAGGAGCTTTGCTTTAATGTCAGTGTGCATAGACGCTACTGATAAGAACACCAGATCCGCTTGAGAATCATCAAAATATGAACTTTAGTGAAATAGATGAGACCTAAAAAGGCCTTAACATGGTCAGTGTCGCACTTTTGCTTCAATACAAATGTTTCACAATTCTCAGATGAGAACACCAGATCCACTTGAGAATCATTAGAATATGCACTTTAGTGAAATAGATGAGACCTAAAAAGGCCTTAACATGGTCAGTGTCGCACTTTTGCTTCAATTTAAATGTTTCACAATTCTCAGACGTTGCTGTTTAATTTCAGATTACAGTCCTAGATTGTTAGAGTGGTCTAATACCTCCTCACCACTGCTGTATCAAGAATTAGTCCAAGCAAGTTCTGCATTTTTTCCATTTTAAATTCCAAGTTCACAGTCTTACTGTAGAAGAAATGTGCTTGAGTTGTGCACTTCTACAGTCCCTATGGTACATTGTGTTAGTTCTGCAGACCTTTCAAATTAGAGGGGATCAGGATTGCCTGGAAAGGTAACCGTAGCCAGCTTTAAAATGCTGTTGAAACTGCACTTTTCTCCTCCAGTTCTATGCCTTCTTTTAAACATTTGTATTTCTACTGCACTTTCAATTTTCTTGAATGTATTATTTTATTTATTCCATTCTTTACTCTATTTTATTTAATTTCGCATCATATTCCTGTAAAGCCCATCTAATGACTCTTTAGTGTATGATAACGTGCTATGTAAATAAACTTGAAACTTGAAAGGTCGTCACGTTTCAGGCGAGGTGTAAATCAGAATGCGCGTGCTCATCACTTTGTTCAGTGCGCGTGCATGGGCTGCCCTCCCTTCCGCTCCCAGCGCGCGCCTGCCTGGATGCTGGAGCGCCACAGACTGTTTATACAGGCGGGCGGCCAGAGAGAATTACAACTGGGGGACTGTGAGGCGTGCCACGGAAAGACACCCACCGAAAAAACGGGATCTCCTCAGTCTTACACGCTGCAGCAATATGCTCCTGGTTTTCACGACTGCCTCGAGCAACCCACTAAACTAGAATATAAGGTAAGCCTTCTTGTTTACACTCCCTGCTGTAAGGTGGAAGTATCGTGTTGTTGTTTTTATTGTTGTAGTAGTTGTTGTTGTTACTGATGTCGGAGCAAAGGCAGCCTCTGAACTTGACCGGGTTTTACACTCAGGGCGAAACGATGAACAATCCAAGAAGAAAAACAATCCAAAATCCACAAATAACATTTATTTGTTTGGGTTTGGATGCGTATTTTGGTTCGAAGTGCTACGAGAGTGGCATTGGCTGCGACTGTGTCACACTGTCTCTGGCTGCTGTGTCACACTGTCTCTGTTAGGATGGTGAAGTTTGAATGGTGTGGAATCATTGAGAAAAGTCTGCCTGTCGTACACTTGTGCATCCGTCGAGGTTTGGGTGTAACATCCACCTTATTCTATATTATTGTTATTATTATTATTAGTAGTAGTAGTGGTAGTAGTAGTAGTAGTAGTAGTAATAGTAGTAGTAGCATTAGTATTATTATATATTGAGTGCAGTTTGTTTTTTTACCATAGTGACAGATATTGCAGAGGCTGATCACGCCTTGCATACTATGAATTATTAATATAATTTCGTATAATCTATGTCAGCGATGCCATTATGACTCCATGAGGTGTGAGAGTGGATTAAGAGTTCACTCACGTAGTGAGTGTAACTAATGTGCAGCCCTATATACACCGCCAGCGCTTGTTTTGCTCGCGTAAACGAGATCATGCATTGTTTGGTTGCGTGACGAGGACGACCTTCACGCTTCCCCGCCAAAAATAATTTTATTTCTGCGTGGTTTGGGAGGGAAACAACGAATGAAAGTGCTGGGCACAACACTAGCAAGCAGTCACGCTTCGTAGATGGTGCATTGATTTGATGGGTTTGCACGGTGCGCTGGTTTTCCATGAGTACTGGGGACGTGACGGGGAGATACACCATGCAGGAGGAGGGCTTTCCTCGCATGGGCAATGTGCTGCGGATGGGGGTTTCCCCCCTCCCCCCACCACTTTCTAAAGCGGGATAGCTTTGATGTATAGCTCACTCCACGCCCTTTCTTTCTCCTGGTTTTGTTCATTTCACATGGTGTGAGGCTGGCACTGTTACATATCCATTTGCTCAGATTCACAGACAGCAGATACACACAGTGAGCGAGAATGGAAAGGGTTAAATAAATACAGGGGGGGATTTCCTTCAGAGCAGTATACCACTCAAGCCTCTTCATTTTGAAACTGGAAAAAAAATTTGATTGATAGTTTCCAACCCCATCACTTTCCAGCTGCACTCAGTGTTCACCTGCTATTTACCCTCTCACACACCCACTCTCTTACTCACTCTCTCACTCACTCACTCACTCACTCACAGACTGCAGGCAGTGCTGCCCAGTAGTGTGTGGCGCAGTAACTCGCTTCAGTCTAATCAACAAATGCTCTCTTTCCTTCTCCACCTCCTCTTCCTCGTCCACTGGGGTCTGTTGCTGGGTTTCTTCATCAAACCTGAAACTAATTACCCGCCTAGGTGGCTTGAAAGAAATCTGTCTGGGGACTTGAGGACCATATCAATGAATAGATAAATGAATGAATTGGTGAACTACTAGATATTTGGGTAAAAGGGGCAGGGGCTGTAAAAATCCATACTCAATGTGTGTGTGTGTGTTCGGTATATCATTCTTTTCTCTTTGCTTGGCATAGTAAAGGAGTGAGACGAGAGTGAGGGTTTTAATCTCTGATTGAGCTACTGCAGTATGTTCATGCATCTTAATCCAAAGGATCTGGCAGTGTAAGCGCTGTGTATGTGTGTGCGCGCGCGCGTGTGTGTGTGTGTGTGCCTTTTTTCTGTAGCCTTCAAGTAATGACTATTGAACGAGTCTGGCCAGTAAAGATTACCAGAGTGTGGAAAGAAGAGTGCCAGAGAATCTCTGTTCTGACCTACTTGTGATTTCTTGCTGTGTGTTGAACATACCGAAGCAGTGCTGCCAAGGATGCTGTTGCTCAAAATATGAAAGAAAGAGACAGCAGCCGATTACTCTGTAGTCTCTCTCTCTCTCTCTCTCTTTCTCTCTCTCTCTCTCTCTCTCTCTCTCTCTCTCTCTCGTCCCTTCCTTTTTCTTATAGACCTGTTCATGCTTCACCCATAAATTAATTCTTACATAGCTGCTGTTGCAAGTGTGGGTCAACCTTTGCAGAATATTGGCAAAAATCTAATTCAGTTAATGTGTGTAACATTAAGCATAACTTTGTCAAAATGCCTATTTTAGAATGTCTGCATTGTTCATATGCATATGACGTGTCATTCTGTTAAATTGGATGCCCTTTTGTGTAATCTTATCCATTCCATCTTAGCTATCTCAGCAAGCTTCTGTAGTTGAATCCTCTCCTAATGCTACTTCGATTTTGTGTAGCTTATTGGTTTTTGCTGGGAGAAAAAAATGCTTCATTGGAATATTTTTCCCTTATTTGTCCCTCCCTGTTGTTTTCAAACTTGACTTTATTGATATATATCTACACCCACACATTTATGATTTGAGCTAATGTCTATGTCTATAGTTAGTATGATGGGAAGAATGCCAGCATGTCAGTTATAGTAACTTAAGCCATGCTTCAGTATTCAGTAGAGTATGCGCTTAGTCATGAAGGAGCCGACAATCTGTCATTCACATGCATTGTGACACAAACCATAGCTTTATACATTTTTGAGTTTTTCAAGTTTGCCCATACTGGTTTCAAGTTTGGCCAGAACCGGCAAAAAATTAGTCGAGATTGTCTAGCTCTTAGGTACTATGGAGCTTGAACGTGACAGTGTCCTTAAAGGGCTGGGCCATCTGGCCAAAAATGTCATCACAATAAAAAATATCATATCAGTCAGACTTATTTTTAAATTAATTATTATTAATACATTAAATGATTGCAGCAACTATTATTTTGATTCAACCATCACTCGAGGGCAACATCAGTTTAAAAAAAATCAGTGATATACACTCAAGTGCCCTGTGCTGTAAATATTTATTTTGCAATAGTTGTATTATAAGTTTGTTATAGTTTGATCTGTCCTTGTGTTATTGCTAATGTGTTCCAACTATTCAAACTCATTGTCACGTAAGTGATTCAGTAATGGGCCAAAGTGAGACAATATTGGGAACATCTCTGTCCATAGTGTTGTGGTGTGTTAGCCTTCATTTCCCATTATATTTTATTAAAATTTCAAATGATTTTCCACCACCATCCTTAATGTTAATATTGTGGCAACCTATGTTGATTTTATGGCCACCTCAAAATAATGTATCAGAAAGGCTGAATTATTATTTTTTTCTGGTATCACTATGAAGATGATTCTTGCCTCGTATTTTCTGTTCTCATGCTAATGAGTATTCTCTCATTAGATGTGTAGTGTCTTGAGAGTGGGGAGTAATTTTCAACAATTAATGGAAAAAAGCTATGAATGCATCACCTGTATATGAGAATCTGTGAAGTCCCTAGCTTCTGTGACCTCTTTGAGGCCTTCATAAAGTTCTTGTGTTTCAGTGTTTGTTGCTTGAGTCTTGCATCTTATTTCAAGTAGGTTAAACTAAATATTTACTCCCATTTCTTTTGTGTTTATGCCTTTAGTTATTTTTTTTGTTTGAAACCTTTTTCCTACCAGCACATCCTGTGTGTTCTTTTGTTGACAGAACAAAAACTCAGCCCATTTTAGCTTTAGAATATACATTTTCTTAAATTACTGGCATTAATGTTGGTATAATACTTTCACCTTTTCTGTGATTTGGGACAGCTTCATTAAAGCCAAAATTAAGCACCATACCACACAATGGCCTGCTGCTTTGCCACACAATTTAAGCTCACACATATCTATCCCCTCTCCCCTACTGCTCCTGCCCACTCACTCCCTACAGGCCTGCATCAAGTCTCAACGGGAGCAGATGTCATCCAGTTGGCCGATTCATCTGTTGTCATGGTAGGGGAGTCCTCTCTCTGTTAGAAGTTTCATGTCCCTGCTCCGTTTTGCGTTCATGGCTCTGTTCAGCAGGCTTGTTGCCATGACAAAGCCTTACTTCATCCCGACCTGCCCTAGGACGTCGTGACCTGGGAAATTCAGGACAGTGACCAGCTAGCAGATCACTTCCCGTTCGGGAAGGAAATTTGCTGATGCACATGTTTAGCATTGTACACAACTGTAGGCGGTAGCACTGTATTTAAAGAGGTGCAGAGATTGGATGAGGTGCATGATTAAGACAAAATATAATCCTTATTATTTTTTAGCAGTAATGAGACTACAGACCTTCAAGGACCAAGAGCCACAGTAATGGTTCTAGACTGCATCTTGGTCCTTGAATACGTTTGACTCAGTATACCTCATTTACTCACTCAATGAAACCCCGATCTACATCTTGATGTCTGAGAAAGGGTTTCAAATTGTGACTGAAGATGCACGTTCAGCGGTGTGTCCTTGTGTTCATGCAGTATGTAAGTATCTGTTCCTCCACAACAACATGGTGAACAGTCTGTCCATATACATAGAGATTGCAGATTAAAAGTTCACCATTCATTAACATTTAGTGGTGTAAAAAAACACAGGCACTGTTTTACATCATAAAGTCATATACAGGGACTCCTCTGGTTACGACAGCCGCGACATACGACGTTTCGAGTTTACAACGCTCACTCCCATAACTAGTTTGGTTGCGTATGGCAGAGGAATATGCAGTATATGTAGAATATGCAGTAACGTGGTGTAAGAGTGAGGGAGTTGGCGTCCCCCAGTACGCTTACCTACGCCATTTTGTACTACTAAAAGCACAAGTGTTTTGCACTCATTTTTTGGTCATTTTTTTCTGTTTCTACAGTACAGTGAACATGTATTTATGTCCTTTTCCTTTTTCTGTAGCTTAGTTGTGTTTTTATGTTCTAGATTAAGATTTTACTACTGTGGTAGGATAATTAAGTGACTTAGGCTAGGGTTTTTTGACTAATACCAAAATTCGGGTTACTGTCGTAGGAACGGATCTGTGTCATAACTTGAGGACCCCTGTAGTCAGATGGGTCATCCTTCACCATATTCTCCACAAGTTAGAGAGTGGCATACACCAAGAGAACAGTGCAGGCCTGAACCCTTAACCTCTACAATTAGGCATACCAGTGACTCTATTATGCAAATAAGTGAAAGTGAAAATTCTGTCATTCTGTATTCTGTACCCCTTGCTCAGGGGTACCTCAGAGTTGCTTAGCTTATCAGGCTTGGGAATCAAACCCACAACTTCCTGATTGCAGGGCGAACACCCTAACCACTAGGCGACCAGCTGCCCAAATCAATATAAATAAATAAACTTTCTCTGACTGATCACTTTTATCCTGATGAAAGTAGACTCTTCCAGGGTGACCCCTCTTCTGGGGTCACTGGATGGTTCGCTGAGTACAAAAATGTCACAATCTGGTTGAACAACTTTGGGAGATTTAGAGCATGAATTGGACAGCAACAGGGTGCTGTGGACAGATTAAATAAAAACTGACAAGGATTTGACAAAGAAATGGCTATAGAAAAAAAAAACAGTTAAACCGAGTATTTATGATGGAGGATCCGTGGCACTATAGGGCTATTTCTCCTCAAAAGGTCCTGACAGTACTGTTCACACATATGGCATTATGGATTCCAGGACATGCTAGGTGATTTTAAATAGAAATCTGACTAGCTCTGCCAAAAGACATCTTGGTTGTGGTTGCATCTAGAAGGAGAATTATCTAAAGCAGAAGTCCACTCAGAAGTGGTTAAAAGAATACAAAATTAAGCTTTTGCTTTGGTCATCTCAGGCTCCTGACTTAATTCAGCTGAAAGCCTGTGGCTTGAGTGCAGAGGAGAACACTCAAGACTACAAAATCTTGAGAGATTCCACATTGAGGAATTATTTTTCCTCAGCCCATTAATTAAATAAGAGTACTAATAATTGTGGAGTGTGAAATTCTCAGTCTCCAATTTTGATAAATAAAAAAATATTTTTCTCTCTTTAAATAAAAAATCATCCCATTGAAGTCCGGTAACTTAATTTTCTAATTAAAATCCTGTGTGAGCCCGGGATAATAATATCCCAGTCATTGTCTGGGCCCTTGGTGTAAAAGTAAAGCCATGAGTCTTTTCCTATGGCTCCCCCTGTAATAATATAAGCTCTGTCTCTCTCTTTCTCTGGGTTTACCAGGCAAAGTAGAAGTCAGTCTTGTTCTTCCCTGCTCTCTCGCCATGATGGAGGGAGCTTTACAGAAGTAAAATGGGGGAGGGGTATGCAGTAGTGAGCGTGCTCAGTCATAGTTCCATTAGCAGAAGCCATTATGCTCTGTCAGCCTGTGATGAAGGACAAGGTCTGTCCATTCACTCTCCTACTGCTGTTGCCACTGCTAGACTTCTCAAGACCTTGAGTAGCACTCAGTAATACTCCCTCTGTCAGTCACTCTTTTTCTCTAATGTTCTCTGTCTCTCTCACACTCTCTTCATTTATTTCTCTCTTCATTTATTTATTGCTCTCTCTCTCCTTTTTTTAATTTACCAGATATCATAGATATCATCGATATCATACCTTTGAACACAAACAGAAAAGAAAACAAAGCATAGCAACACTTTTCACGGAGGTTACGTTCCAAGAGTACCTGCGTATAGTGAAAAACAGTGCCCATTTTTATTGTGTAAACCCTAAATATGCCCCCGAATATGCTCCTAAAACACTTTAATTTCATTTTAAACTCAGCTTAATACATTACCCTGAAAGAAAATGTAAAGGTAAACCTGTATTCGTTCTGTACAGTTTACACGGAACTCCTGCAGTGCTAGAATGTAAATACTGATGTTACCCATTATAGACTGTACTGTAATTCATGCACTTGCTTTTTCTTTGGTATGCGCTGTCTTTTTTTTTTTTGTATAAGCAGAGTAAATACAGCAATTAATTCATGTAATTTACAGTAATAAAAATACAGGGCTTTAAGAAGAACAAAACGAAAAACACGATAACATTCGAGATACTCCACGGGGGAAATTCTGGACTGCTGTTGCGTCACAGGCCAGCAGCCAATCAACAGCAAGGATAAATAAATAGCATTCTCGGATTGGCTACTTTCAAACCTCCCGCCTCTGAGTACAGCGGCATTTCACCATTCCAAGACGCACTGGTGGGCCGATGGTAATGACGGGAATCTTGTCAGAAAACCCCCCCCCCCCCATTGGTAATTTTGGGACGGCACGGGATCCCATCAGCAATCGGGCACAGTTCATTCGTGACAACATCTGTTATTTTCTAGGCCTGAATAGCATTTTGGCAAGCATAGAATTGTTGATTTTTCCAAGTGAGTACAAAAGCTTGTTCTCAAAATCACCCTTATAAACAGCATTTATGTTTCTAAAACGACCATAATTTTACTTCTTTAATTCCGTTACTGCAGTCCAAAATATATCCAGTAGGCGGTAAGTATGTGTTTGTTGTCGGTCTGAAACACCATTTGCTTTTCTCTTAGAATCTGATTTCAGACCTCTCGTTTAAATTTGATCTCATTCATTGTAAACTGTTTAGGAGTAAGGAATCTTGTGTAACAAATAAGAAATATAGTTTTGTTTCTCACCTTCTTGATTTTAATTTGGTATGCTGTAGTCCTCCTGTACCTCCTCTACTCATTACATATGTTTGAGGAAGTGAATGGAATCTGTTGCGATTTTACCAGATGAGATACTGACCAAATCACTAACATAACCACACATATTTCTGTTTATGCATAGTTTCGTTTTTTCTTTACCTTCAGTGCACTGGCAACAATAACACATTGTAAAATATAAGATGCAATAATTTAAGAAAAATCTATCTCACTTCCATATTTCCATTCCTTTTATTACGCAATTTTGCAATAAATAATAGCACAACAACAAAAGTAAGAGATGCCTGGCTATTTAGCACAATGAGTCATGCATAATGATGAATGTGAATACATTTTATTCAGCATTACATAATCAGTTACATATAGGCTATTATGTATTCTGTGTAGGAAGTCATGCACCAAACCAAAACATCCATAGCATGATGGCTTGTGATAATTACACATGCAGTTACACCCTCAGTATTGTAAAGAGCCATTGCAAAAGAACAGAACAATTCTTTTTTCTTCCTTTGGATGCCTTTGGCTATGACTGACCTGAACTAAATTATACTTTTAGAGCCATTAATTTATAGTATAAAATGGTTAAATAGAAGTGAAATCTCAAAGAGGGGAGGGAAGCAGCCTGGTTGTCCGTGGAATGCCTGTGAAGGCTGAGTGTTGCAGAAGGCAGGGAGAGTTAGGTGCTCAGTCATCCGAGAAGACTATATGAGGCATGAGAGAGAGTGAGAGAGAGAGAGAGAGAGAGAGAGAGAGCGAGAGAGATTGAACACTGGGCCTTAGGACATAGTCACATAAATATATTTAGCACACTGGGGCTATAATGAAATTGTAATGGTCCCGTTTTTCTGTTTTATTCTTTAAAAAACCTGGTTAGATTTTCTGCATTCTGTTCACTGTATTGTCACTCACAGCAGTTTGTGTGTTACTGCCTGACATAAACACACACATACATGGTCTTTGACCTTTCAGCTCATTCTCTGCTGCTCTCTCTCCCTCTCTCTCTCTCCCTCTCTCTTTCTGTCTCTACATTAGGGCTGTCATGATTCATTTTTATTAGTATATTGTTTATAATGTCTCATGTTGCATCTAGTCACATTCAATGGTCAAAAATCATATTAATTTTTAAATGCCACGACATGTATTCATAAATAAAAAATGAACAAAGCACAAGTGTTCAAACAAATATGGGGAAAATGTTTGGTCTTTGGTGTCACAACACATAAGTGCCAGTGTACAAAAGATATCCTTGTATGCGAATGATGGAGGAAAAGCAGAGAAAAAAGAGATTCAGCAAAACGCCACAGAGGCAGTGGTCACTACAAACAGTTACAACTAGGGCTGGGCGATATGGCAAAAATGTAATCTCGATAATTTTTCGCCATATTGAACGGTAACGATATATATTTCGATATCAGCTGTTAATACTGCCAGCTTTAAAAGAGTATCCCAACAATGACTGAAGCCACAAAAATTAAAGGGTTCATTAAATTACATTTTAAAG
>JBBPCX010069219.1:0-11530 GCA_037974365.1 Hydrocynus forskahlii
TGGCGGTGGGGGGTGGGGGTGGGGTTGTGGGGGTTATGGGGGTGGTGGGGGGTCGGTATTGATGTCACTGGGTCAAAAGCCTACACACCTGTTCATTACTGTCGATCAGGGGCGGACAGGCAATCCGTTTGTTCTGTAAAAATCCAGAACAGCCGTCCGGTGCACAGCCGTCGGCCCGAGATGCGACTGAGATGTGACTGGTTTCAGTGAACAAGGAGCATCTTCTCAGTCGTCCATCTGACACATAAAGGCATGTTGGAGAGTGAGGACAGCTTCACATCAGGCACACACAGGAGGTGGACGCTTGTCCATACTGCCGTGAGAAACAACCATGCAGCTGATTTTAAGGGTCAATAATGATCCAGCTCTCTTTCGCACATTTCTAAAGGTTAAAGAGGAATTCCCCTGATTTGTAAACATTAAGAAACATTTTCTGCAAATTCTGCATTGCCATAAACTGGCATTCATGACATAAAGGGCTTCGCTATTTTTATAAGACACTTTTTGCTAAGAACGTGTGTATTTAAAGTCTTTGCCTGAGAAGTAGAGGATTTTTTCAGGTGCTGTGAAGATTTGAACAAAGTGCCACCTGTTAAGTGGTGGACAGGTCCAGTCATGGAGGCTCAAAGCACTGTGCTCTTCTTTCAGCAGTGGAGCATTTGGGGGTCAACTGATAAGTCAACTGATAAGCTGAATGGTGTATGATCTTCCTCTGAGGACCACAAGACCTCTAGAGATGATCCAGAATGCAGCTCCACATCTGGTCTTCAATACACCACTAGAATACTGTGGACCCTTCTCTGGTTTCCTGTGGTTCTCCATTAGATTTAAAACTCTAACCCTTGTCTACAGAGTAAAAAATGTTCCAGCTCCGTCTTATCTATCAGCACTGATCAGACCATGGGCCAAAGCTCCGCCTTTTAGAGAGTCAAGTACAGCCCGACTTGACCCCCCTCTTCTTAGTTTTGGCACCGAAGTGATGAAACAAACTTCCCCTGAACTGCTGAGACCCTCTCTGTCTTCAAACCAAGACTGAAGACCTTCTTTGAACACCTGGGAGAACATCTACAGGTTCAAGTCTTAAACTAACTGAACTAACACAAATCTCACCAATTTGTGGTGGACAATTGTAATCTCTGGTAGAATCTTAGTCTTCTAGCAGCTCTTAATTGTAAGTCTGGGTTTACCAAGGAGTGGTGGTGACCTAGTGGGTAAAACACTTGCCTGTGAACTCAATAACCAAAAAGTTGCATCTACCATTGCGTCCTTGTGTAAGACACCTAACCCTCAGTGTCTCCAGGGACACTGTACCTGTCACTAATAACTCTAAGACTGTCCCTGTAACTAATGATTGTAAGACAGTCCCTGTGACTAATGACTGTAAGACTGTCCCTGTAACTAATGATCATAAGTCGCTCTGAATAAGGGCGTCCGCCAATGCCAAAGCTAGTGTGAGGGGTGTGTTTTCTTATGGACTACAAAGCACAGGTGCACGTAACTCTGGATCTGTCTTGTAAGATTAGTTGTCATTGCATTGAGTTACTCAGAGAAGACCTCAGACAGAGGGCTGGGTGTCAGGCTGAGAGAGAGAACCACTCTGCTGCGTCCAGTGCCTCATCTAAAGGTGGGCTATTTTAGCCATGTTGCTATATCTGATAACAGCACATTACTTCTACTTGTATTATTCCACTCATCTACAATTATTCAGTAAATCTGCTGGAATCAGGATGCTAAATACTTGGGGACCCAATGATCGACAAAAATCTAGGGAAGGCTCTCTGGAAGCATCTTTGAAACCACAAGCAGAACAAAGTGGTTGAAATTTTGACAAATAATTTAAAATCATTTGGCAGAGTCTTTTATCCAAAGTGACAGGAGGAAACCCTCAAGCTCCAGGACAGTGGGAGAACCAGATGAGGGTTCTAAGTGCTGAATCTTTAAATATTTGGTTTCTTTTTATCCATCCCCTATCATACCCGTGTTGACAAAAATATCAATTAGTCTGGTCTTCAATCCCCCCTTCCCTTGTTGACAAAGAGTGTGTTTTTACATTTTAACTGTCCTCTAAGATCCCACTCTCACAAAGCCCATGGTCTAGAACAGGGGTCACCTAGCTTTTTGAAACGAAGGGCTACCCATTTCATACACTAGAACAGAGTTTACCTAAAGTTATCTAAACTTCATGTATAATAAATAATCTTTTTTTTTTAAACCTATTTTCAAATCTATGGCATCCTGATTCCAGCAGATTTACTGAATAATGTGATTACAGAGAATTGCAACAGGATCAAATTAAATGTTAGATGCTGTTCACTGGTGAGTGCTATTTTTAGAACAGGTCCGCAGGCAACTCATGTGGTCCTTGGGGGCACGCTGGTGCCCGCGGGGCACCATGTTGGTGACCCCTGTTCTAGAACGAGCAGCTATTCAGTGTGTTTGTTTTTGAGAGTGCTGTTTACTTGTGCAGCTCTATTCATTTCTCTCTTTGTATTTTACATTTACCAGACACTTTTATCCAAAGCAACGTCCATTCCCTAACTACAAGGGGCAGTCTCCTTGGGGTTAAGGGTCTTGCTCAGGAACCCAGTGGTGGTGTGCTGAAGGTAGGATTCGAACCCATGACCCCTTGGTCCAGAGGCAAGCATCCTACCCACAAGGCCGCCACCACCTGATTTAGAATCTTCGGGTCTGACGGTGGGAACAGCCGAGGCTGCTGGACTCACAGGGGAACCCAGGCTGTGGCCGAGTTCATGCGCGAAGGTCAGCTGGACGAATTTGGGCGGAATGTAGTGCCCGAAGTTCTTCAGGGTGACCAGACCGGTGTTCAGGCTGGCCCTGCGACCATCCTTCATCAGCATGTTCTTGGAGCACATCCCTCCCCAGTCATCTGAGGAGAGGAGAGAGGTGTGGGGAGGGAGAATCAGTTCAGTTAATTGAGTACGGCCAACATGCTAAATGCTAATCCGTGATAAATATAACGAAAAACTGATTCAGAATAAATAAATAAATAAATATACCACCACAATTTACAGGCACATAAGTATTTATGCTGAAACATAATCACTGCGTGCAGTATTATGCGCAATAGTCTTACCTTTTGAAATATCACTACTTTTATCAGTATCACTGATCTACTACTGATCTCTACTACAGCAATAACAGACTCCTAACTATTATTAGTGTTATTAGTAATTCACTTAACTGTAAGTTATTTATCTATAGTATTCATTCCCCAGCATTTGTTCATATATCAAAGTGTTTTTCACATTGAGCATTTACCAGATTTATTTTATAGTGTTCCTGTCTCCTTGTGTCTCTGTGTCTGTGCAGTGGAATCATAAGCAATTTCCTCCAGGATCAATAACGTTTTCTGATTCTGAAGACCTACATCAAAACTTTTCTCAGTTTTGGCATCAAAGTGGTGGAGCGAACTTCCTCTGATCCTCAGAACTTCTGAGACCCCCATTGTCTCCAAACAGAGACTGAAGAACCCCCACTTCACTGAGCACTTGGGAGAACATCTACATGTTCATGTCATAAACTAACTTAACTAACACAAACTAATTAATGGTAAATTTAAAGAAAAACGGACTCAGAATAAATTAATAAAGAAAAATGCCACAATACACAGCCCATTCTGATTCTGATTCATGCCTGTATATATGTTATGTGTAGCACTAGGAGGGACAGAGAAGAAAGAAATAGATTTATGCTGGAGAAGTGAGTCCTCTCTCTAAAAGACCTAAAGGGTTTTCTGAGGGAGACAGATCCAGCTTTCTTCTTTCTCAGCTTTCTTATTTCAGCACTTCAGCCATATATAAAACCGACCACCGACACGCTACTGATCGCAAACAGATGGGCTTCCTCTCACAGCACTATACCATGATGTCATCCATCCCAAGGGGCCGTTTCTATGCTTAGGGGAGGGGGGACCATCATTTAACTGCTTCCAGAGATCTCCATACTTTGTCTGTCACAGTTGTCTGTCACAGTTGGAGTCACATGTTGCGGCTTGTATATGGTGAGATTTATAGCAGAGAGCTTGCCAGATTTGTCAATGGGGGTCAGGAGGGATGACCCAAGGATGATAGAAGCGAAAGACACAACGTCACACAGTGACATGGAAATTATAGAAGTTCATGTTCTGCATTTCGGAGATGTTTCCGATATGAATACAGTTATTTTCATGACTCGTGACTATTGTAATTAAATGGATAATACTGTAAAGTAAAACTATATTAGTGAAAATGTAATCCTTTACTGAGTAACAGTATGTAAGCCCTTCATAACATCTGATATAAACCTACATACAATTTTACAAAGGTTTATTCCAGCCTCAGGTGCCTCCTGTCCACTTTAATGTCATTTCAGCTCAGCCAGCGCTGCAATGAGCCTTTTTAAAAACGTCCATATACAGCACTGTGCGAAAGTCTATGCATTTTTCTATGCATTTTGTCTTTCTACTAGCAAAGTTAATGTTAGAATAAATACAAACAAACAAGAAAGAAGTAAAAAGTATCAAGATTTGTTGATTGAAGTAGTTGATGTTGTGTGAGCTAGTGAGGAGAACACAGGTTCGGTTCCAGATTCCTCCTCGGTTCCTCCAGCCGTTGTTAGGATTGGGAAACTCCATCAGCAACTCCTGATTTAATTTAATGAAGGACTGATGGAGTCAAACCAGGTTTCTGATGAAACTACAGTAATACTGGACTTCACCAAGGAACACCATAACCTAACGTAGAAATGTTAAATGAATGATGCACCTTTACAACAAAGTTTCTTTGGACACCAGGTTCCATGAAAGTCTTTGACTGGTACAGAATCCTTCTTGAAGATTACTGAAGATTCCTCGGGACTGAAAAGATGTAGTCGAGGGAGCTGAAAGTGGTTCTTTCATAGTTCTTCTAGATTTTATTGGTTCCATATGGCACTTAAAAAAAATGCATGTATCAGATAAAGTACTGGAAAAGTGGGACTCTGTTAGAAGCTCTACAGAAACTATAACTGAGTGGGCAGGTGCAGCTAAGCTGTGAAGCAGCAAAACTAGTCCTCTGGCTGAATTCCAGGTGTTTTTAGGTAACCGGATCCAGCAACTGGACTCTTTGCCAAGGCTCGGCCAATTTCTATATTTTGCATCACCACGCTGAAGGAGAACTGTGTTTTCCCATGAAAGAAACATAAACATCAGGACTGCAGCTATTACTGCACCTTCAAAATATGAAGTATCTTCTAAAGCACCAGCTACGGTAAGAGCTTATTGGATAAGCTGCTCCAGCTGATAAGATCAATAAAAATGATCTTAGTACAGATCTATTACAGGGGGTCCTTGAGTTATGCCACAGATCCATTCCTTGGACAGTGATGTAACCCAAATTTTGTAGAAACACACCCTAGCCTAAGTCACTTACAGAAAAAGGAAAAGGAAAACTCTCTCACTCATATGCCAAACTCTCTCACTAAAACACTCTCACACCATAGCTATTCTTCCTCTGTCTACAGTAATTTCAGATCACTGCCTCATTACATATGATCTTAATCTTAATCATACTGTAACGTCCCCTCGCTTTCATATCAGTTGTGCAATTACGTCTGCCACAGCTCATAGTTTTATGGAGAAATTTCCAGAAATATCAACTCAATTTGGCACTCCATCTTGTCCAGCAGACCTAGATAAGCTAACTTTATTATTTTTCAATAATAAAGTAGAAATAATTAGACAAGAAACTCAAACTAGAAATTCGACTCCACATTTGCCACCCGATTCAGCAGACACAAATACTGTCCAAATCTCAGCTGTAGTTGAGAAATGGACATCTTTTAACCCAGTCCGACAAACAGATTTTGCTGCAATTATTCTCTCTTCAAAATCCTCTACCTGTTCGCTTGACTCTATTCCTACAAGCTTGCTTAACGAGGTCCTACCAGTAATCATTGGGCCTCTCCTATCAGCATTAAACACTTCACTTAGTATTGGTTATCTACCGAAATCCTTTAAATTGGCAGTTATTAAACCTCTGTAAAAAAAAAATGCACCTTGATCCTTGCGAGCTGTCTAACTATCGACCTATCTCTAACCTTCAATTTCTATCTGCGATCTTAGAGAAAGTCGTGGCCCAACAGTTATGCTCATTACTACACAAAAACTGTATATATGAAAAATTTCAATCTGGGTTCCGGCCTCATCATAGCACAGAAACAGCCTTAGTAAAGATAGTAGATGATCTTTTACTGTCCACTGACAAAGGATTAGTCTCTTTGTTGGTTCTGCTCGACCTTAGTGCGGCATTCGACACGACTGACCATGCTATTTTACTAGACAGACTAGAAAACCTTGTTGGAATCACTGGAACCGCCTTATCCTGGTTCAGATCATATTTGACTGACCACTATCAGTTTGTAAGAGTTATCAGGGAATTCTCAGCACCTACTAAAGTAAAGTATGGTGTTCCACAAGGTTCTGTTTTAGGACCTCTTTTATTTACATGCTGCCCTTAGGGATGATTATTCGGAAACATGGGATTAGCTTCCACTGCTATGTACTGCATTAAAGATATAAAAGACTGGATGTCACATAACTTCCTCTTACTCAACGCAGATAAAACTGAAGTCCTCCTTCTAGGTCCAAAAGCTGCTAGAAACAAACTGTCAGGTCTAATTCTTGATCTCGCTGGTTCCTCAACCTCTCCAACATTAACTGTGAAGAATCTCGGTGTCACTACGGATCCCGATCTTTCATTCGACACTCATGTAAGTACCGTTACTAAATTAGCTTTCCTTCATCTACGAAACATTGCTAAGTTAAGAAGTGCATTATCTCTCCATGATGCAGAAAAACTAGTCCACACCTTTATTGCTTCCAGACTTGATTATTGGAACAGACTCTTGGCAGGTTGCTCCCACAAAAATCTAAACAAGCTTCAACTCGTCCAGAATGCGGCAGCTAGAGTCCTCACTAGAGCCCGGAAATTCGACCACATCAGCCCAATATTATCCAGACTTCACCTGCTTCCAATCAAATTTCGTATTGACTAAAAATTCTACTAATGACATATAAAGCCTTAAATGGCCTCGCACACGATTACCTCAGTGGACTTATTTCTTACTATGAATCTGAGCAGTCGCTCAGATCTCAAGGTGCTGACTACTTACTTGTTCCAAGAATTATGAAAGCTTCATCAGGGGGAACAGCGTTCTCATATAAACATTTGGGACTCAGACACATTCTCAGTTTTTAAATCCAGGCTGAAAACATATTTATAATAATAATAATAATAATAATAATAATAATAATAATAATACATTTTATATATAAGAGCCTTTCATGACTCTCAAGGTCACTTATAGACAAATTTATATAGACAAATTTACATACAAAGACATTTAAAAATACATATATATATGTATATACAAAAGGATATTTACATATGTGAGGATGATAGTGAAATGAGGTGTGAATAAGTCATGTGGGGTAAGCTAATCTTAACAGATGAGTTTTGAGTAGAGATCTGATGTGGTTTGAAGGTCGAGTGGGAGTGCATTCCAAAGTCAGGAAGCAGTGCAGTTAAATGATCTGAGTCCCATGGTGGACATATGGGTGGGAAGTGTGGAGAGGAGAGAACCAAAGGAAGAGCAGAGAGTGCGCAAAGGTGTGTATAGATGAAGGAGATCAGTGAGATAGTGAGGAGCTAGGTTATGGAGGGCTTTGAATGTTAAAAGAAGGATTTTTATACTGTAAATGGATAGGGAGCCAGTGAAGTTGCTGGAGGACAGGGGTGATGTGTTGTGTGCGTGGAGTTCTAGAAATGATACGGGCAGTTGAATTCTGAACCAGTTGAAGTTTATGGACAGATTTATGTGGTAGACTGGAAAGCAATGCATTACAGTAATCAAGGTTGGATGTGAGAAGGGCATTGACTAATATGGCCGTGGTAGTGGGGGTGAGTGAGGGACGAAGGCTGTTAATGTTTCGGAGGTGAAAGTAGGCAGACCGAGTGATGTTGTTTATGTGGGCGGTGAAGGAGAGCTTGCTGTCAAAGATGACGCTCAGACTCTTGACCTGAGAAGAAGGGAGGACAGCGGCGTTATCAATAGAGAGTGAAAAACTACCAGATTTGGAGAGAGTGGATTTGGAACCAACAAGAAGAATTTCAGTTTTATCTGTATTTAATTTGAGAAAGTTGTGGGAGAACCAAATTTTGATGTCTCGTAGACTGTCTAAAATGTAGGAGGGGGGGTAGAGGTGTAGTGGGATTGGAGGAGAAATAGAGCTGGGTGTCATCAGCGTAGCAGTGGAAATTGACCGTGTCTCCTGAAAATATTACCAAGAGGAAGAAGGTAGATAATGAAAAGAAGGGGCCCTAAGACAGAGGTACACCACTGCCAACTGGAGAGTGTTAGGATTTGTTTAGTCAGGCTTTTTGTATCTAATTTTTCTTGTTAGATGGAGGGTGTAGAGCCAGGAGTCGGTGAGCACAGAGAATTCCAGTAAACTGGGACACTGGTGTTGTCGCCCCACCACTCCTCACATTCACTCAGGTGCGCTGGTGTCTGCGGCGCTCTCACGCCCATCATACCTCTCAGCTCTGCCCTTTCTAGCCAGGCTGCTCTAGCTAGATATGCCGGAGTCGTAACTTGCACTCCTCACAGGTATAAACAATCCTCTGCAAATTTAAATAGAACTAACTCTCTCCTCTGTTTTCTCCGAGGGAAACTGCTGCACATCTGCCGGACTGATCTCTGCGGGAAATTGCCCTTGACTGATCCCGGCTCCACTCGGGCCCTTCCCCAAGCTGGGGACACCACTGCCTAAAACTCCGGCGGAGATTGTTGCTCTTGATCCTGATGTTTATGGACTACAGACTCTCAGTTTCTCTTCCAACAATATTTACCTCTATGGACACTTAGTGAAACCAACTCTGTTACCCATACAGGGCCTATCGGTCTATAATCTTGTTCATTAAGGCCCTCTCTTGTTATTTCTCCCCATAAAGATTGTCGTTCCTTTCCCTCTGGGTCGACCTGAGGTGGACGGATTCCCCCTTTTGTGTCTTGGTTCCTCCCGAGGTTTCTTCCTCTAGCTGAGGGAGTTTTTCCTCGCCTCTGTCGACTTTGGCTCTCTAGGGTCTCGGACCTGGACTTTGTAAAGCTGTTTGTGACAACCTGGTTGTAAAAAGCGCTATATAAATAAAATTGAATTGAACTGAATTGAATACTGTGCATTCTTAAGCCGTGCGCAACCAAACTAGTTCACCCACGTAATCCGTCAGTATGAGGTAACTCAAGGACCCCTTGTACACAGCAGCGCCAGAAAAAATAACAAACTGAATTTACTTGATTCTATAAATAAATTTAATCTATAAATAAAATATATTACATAATATATAACATCAACACACTGTAAAATTAAGTAAGAAGTGGCATGCAAGGGTTTAAGCAGCTCCATCATATGATAAATACACATGCTCACACTTATGTACACACTTAAAAATCATAACTTTCATTTATATTTAAGTTGCTGAGTTTAACGTATGAGTAACCTTTTTTAATGTAACAAACATTTAACGTAAGTTCTTTTGCTCAGGCCAAACTTGTTGGGGCAGCTGGTGGTCTGGTGATTAGGGAGTTGCCCCTGCACTCAGAAGGTTGTGGGTTTGAACCCCAGGAGTGCTAGTGGCACCACTGAGGTACCCTTGAGTAAGGGCCCCACACACTGCTCCCTGGGCGCTGTGTTCCTGGATGCCCGCTGCTTCACTTGGTGAATGGGTTAAATACAGAGGAAGAATTTCACACTGTGTGGTGTGATGTTTTCACGTATGACAAACGGACCCTTTACCTTTAAATACAGCAAGAGTTAAATGTGCAATTAACTATTGGTTATCATCTCTTTTACCTATGAACAGAAACAAATGTCCAAAGCAGTCCCATCTTGTTTAGCAATGTGAATTACACACACCAGAACTGACTTTTTTAAGCTTTTAAATGATCAGCATGATGGTTGCATTGATAGCCTGACGCCTGTACTCATATTCCACCAGACACGGATTAACATATAGCGAGTCCCCCCCAGGGCTGGCCTTAGCCATGTGACTTTGCCTTGTCAGACAGCTGGGCTGAGTGTGAATATGCTACTGTACTAATGCTTTTCCTGGAAGGTGCATTGTTGCCGGGTCCCGTGAGAGCGGCCCTCACTCACGCTCAGGCCACTGAGCCAGAACACAGATGAATGAGAAGAATGATCTCTTTCCTTTACACACTCATGGCCTCCACACATTCACAGAAAAGGCTGTTCAGAGAAAACACGACAGGATGCAAATAATGGAAGGAACACAAATGGGCTGCAGTATCCTGTACAATAGCGTTCATCACTGTAACACTACATCTCTTCCAGTGAATCTCATTCTAAATGAGACTGGGGCTGTCATGATTACCCAATAAAAGTGTATGTTCTTGATGAATCGCTTGGTGTTGACCGAGTATTAAGCATGGTCTCACACATACATACATATACAAACACATATATATATATGTGTGTTTGTGTGTGTGTGCACACGTGTGTGTGTGTGTGTGTGTGTGTGTGTTTGTATATGTATGTATGTATGTGCGAGACCATGGATCTCACACTTTGAGTCACACATTTCTGACATCAGAAGAGTTTAAGGCTTGTGACAGAAATTCCACCAGCTTTAATTTATATGACAGAAACAAAGCAAGTCTGTGATGATTCAGGCATGCAATTTGTTAATTGCAGGAAGTGTCCATTACTTTTTTTGCTCTGTCAGCATTGTAGCTCCTAGTACAAACTAAACTGATTAACTAATTTACGACAATCATACAGAAAATCATGCAAAATCATACAGAAACCTAAATCATACAAAAAAAATCATACAGAAAACTGCGTGAAGCCTGTTTGAGGGCTTTAGCTAGCTGAGTGTCCTCACACTTAGGTCACCTCCCGTAGCTCAGCTATATCCAGCTCTTTTTCCACTGCACTCTGACTGAGCCAATTTTGGCACATGCCACGCTAACAGAGGCCTAGTTAGGAAACCATGCCATCACAACTCAAACTGTCTTCAGTGGGAGTACAGCGCTCGCATGTGTTGGTCTGATTGTGACACTTTACTGCACAGCCTGGTCAGATGAATAAAGTTTGTGGTGTTCTGGTGGGGACAGTGACAACTGACCAGAGAACAGAAAACACGTGCTACTCTTTTGCTTTAATGTTCTACAGAAAGTCTGAATTAAATCAAATGAGCCCCTGCGATTCGGCCTAACGGACTTTTCAAGGGTACCACCCCAGGGCAGGGGCAGAACCACAAACAATGCAGCCTTCAGCCTTTCTCCTGAGGGCATGCTGAGATCAAACCCATGAAACTCCAGTTTCCACCTGTATGAGTCATTAATATGCTTTATGATCCAAGTCATGTGTTATACAGAGGGGTCCAAAGATCTGAGAGAACTCTGAAAAGCTGAAAAGTCTAAAACAAAAGGGTGTTTAAGAATTACACACACACACACACACACATACACACAC
>JBBPCX010069220.1:0-11530 GCA_037974365.1 Hydrocynus forskahlii
GACCTACACGCTTGGCAGTCACTCATGCACAAGAAATCAAGTCTTCTTTTGACCTCTTCATGCCATACCCTAACAAGAGTAGGTAAAATTTCTAGTGAAATTCAAATAAATAATACACTATAGTTTTGGAAAAACTTGCTTCATTTGTACATTTGTTCATTATTTTCCGGTTATGCCTGTTTTATGATGTATTTCCTTATTTTGCTATATTTTAATAAAAAACAAACAAAAATGGGTGTGATTATTTTCCATTTCAGTGATTCTGGTTTTTACATTTTGAGCCTTTTTTTCTAAACTGTTGTTGTCAAATCTTTCCCAAGTTGCGTAAATACCGGTGGATTTTTTATTTGTGTGTATGTGTGTGTGTCTTCATTTCAGGCTGCAAAGCGACAAAATGTGAATATTCTGAAGGGAAACCATGCAGACACAGGGAGAACATGTGAATCGAGCAAAATCCTGGTCAGTGTGTCCCTGGGCCAGTTGATTATTTTTTATATTGTTACTGCTGGCCTTGATGTGTCTCAGCGTGACCCCGTATAACTTATGGTAAGAGAGTGGCAATGGTCATGAATGTTTATGATGAATGGTCATAATAAGCTGGACTTTCATTTCGTTGCTGTATTGAAATATATGCACTGTCTAATATACACTGTTATAGTTCTGGTATTCTTATTTGTAGCACTGATAATGACAATATATTTCTTTGCTTTAAAGGAGATTGCACTTCCAGATATCTGTGTGGGGTTTTTTCCAGGGGTTGAGAGCACCAACCAATAACGCATATTACACTCAAATGGCCAGCAGTAGCTCTGCAGCTAACCTGCGCTAGCTAGCACAATGTTTTTTTCATGGATGCCTCAATACGTTATGAGAAAAGTGCTAAAGAAATTAAAATGATTCATAACTGTACTTTATTTCTGCACTTTGCAGCTACGTGTCAAATTTACAAACGTACAGATCATATATTGTTTCCCATCTGCCAACATGCCTAGATCAACGAATGTTAACAGTTTGTTTTTGAGTCAAAATTACTTTGTTTTATCCCTGCAACTAAACAGGATTCCTTCCAGGTTACAGCTCTGTGGATCTAACCACTCAGAAGTCAGGGATACACCTGAAGTCTGAGAGACCTCACTATGCCCTGGAATACAAAGGCTCCTCTTTGGTGCTCGCTCGGGTTCCCAAGGCTGTACTGACATGTCACAGTTTACTGACGTAAGCAGTGTGCAATACCTTATAAGGAAGCAGTGTATATCTTATAATTAAAAACATTACCTTGCATAGTCACACATGAAAACACCAAAGCACACAGTGTGAAATTCTGTTTCTGCATTTAACCCATTCATCAAGTGAAGCCGTTGGGATGCCACTAACGGTGGTCACCCAGGGATCAGTGTGTGGTTACCTCAGTGCCTCTAGGACTCCTGGGATTTGAACCCACAAACTTCTGATTGCAGGGGCAACTCCCTAACCACTAGACCACCAGCTGCAGTGCATTAAAGAATTGTGGGAGACTGAAGTATACACCAGTTAAGCCGATTGAAACAAAGGATACATTTCTCTGCCACATTTAAAGGAAAACGGCAGCTTTCAGTGGCATAACAGCCAAAAAGTACAGCCTGTTGGCTTGGAGATGGCTTCTGAATTCGTTAGACCTGTCTCACAAAGAGCTACACCTTTCTGGTTAGGTATGACTATCATTTAATCACTTTTATGATTACGGATTTTTTTTCTTACATTTTAGAGAAGCCAAGATTGAAATCTGGCAAGTTCTGCTCTCATTCAGCATTGGTCTCCTCTTGTCAGCTATCCACTCAAATTCTCTGTATAGTTGTATTTGATATGCACATGTTTCAAAGCAAACAACACACCATCTCATCTAGAACTGTATTGTCCATTCCGAAGCCATGGGTTATAATCGAGAGCTTTACCTTTCTCTGAGCTTAGGTCTTCACACTTCTGAGAAGGCTTTCCATAAGATTCCGAAATATCTGTAAGAATCTGGATCCATTTAGGTAAATGAGAGATCAGGCACTCTAGGTTTTGGACAGGAAATGTCACGAAGTCAGACAAGAATTCTGAGTCAGGAGGACATGAACCTAATGTCTGGTGCAGAGAAAAACCTATTTCCTGTTTATATACCTTACGTGAGTCAATTCCAGTGCCATTCCTCTAGAGCCCACTTGATGGCCAACAGTTCACGGTCCCCTACTCCGTAACACTGCTGCGTGGGATTAAATTTTCTACAGAAGAAGCCGTAGGGATGCAGCTTCCGGTCTGGACCGCGCTGTGAGAGGAGGGCCCCTACGCCAACATCGGAGGCGTCCACCTCAACAACAAAGGGTTTGGCTGGATCAGGATGAAGTAAGATGGATGCAGTGGTGAACTGATGGCACAGAGATTTGATGGCTTCGGTGGTGAGATGGAAGGTTCCACGGGATGGTTTGCAGTCAAACTGAAGCCCCAGATAAATCGCCAATAGAAGTTGGTGAACCCCAGAAAACATTGCAGCTGTTTGAGCATTGTCGGTAGGGGCCACGAGCGCACAGCCTCCAGCTTCTGGGGATCCATGGCCACACCCTGAGCGGAGAAGACAAAACCGAAGAATGTGGTGGTGTGCTGGGTGGAACAGACATTTCTACAACTTACAGAACAACTGATGGGCCAGCAACCTCTTGAGGACTGCTCTGACATGCTGGGTATGCTCATCCAAGGTCTTAGAATAGATGAGTATATCGTCCAGATAAGCAAAGCACCACCTACCCATGTAGAACGTCATTTATCAGCCGTTGGAAGGCCGCCGGACTGTTACACAATCCAAAAGGCATAACCAGGGTTTCATAAAGGTCAGTGGGGGTAATGAAGGCCGTCTTCCACTTGTTGCCCTCTCTGATGCGGACCAGGTTGTATGCACTCCGTAGGTCCAAGTAGTTGGCACCAGAGAGAGCGTCCAGGGCAGTGTTAGAGAGAGGGAGTGGATGATGGTTCTGGATGATGGTTCTGCGGTTAAGCCCCCAATATTCGATACAAGGATGGAGACACCCATCTTTTTTCTTCACAAAGAAGAACCCCGCGGCTGCGGGGGAGGACAAAGGTCATATGGTCCCATTACGAAGGCCCTCAGTGATGTACTCCCCCACAGAGAGAGAGAACAGATGGCCGTGGGGTGGTACCGCGCCTGGTTGGAGTTCGATGGCCAGGTCGTAAGGGCGATGAGGTGGTAGACGAACGGCTCTCCGCTTACTAAATACCTCCGCCAGGTCACGGTATGGGAAGGGAGTGGCCTCCCAGTCGATATTGGTGGCCTCGGACTCCCCTGAACACGTCTCGGCCCTAGCCTGGAGACAGAGCTCCTGACAGGTCGGACCCCAGTGGATGATGCGATGATTGGCCCAGGAGATAAGAGGATCATGGGTCAGAAGCCATGGATGACCCAATATAATGGGAGGTGAAGTGATTGGTGAGAAAAACATTGCATTTGCCATCGGATCCGTTCCATTTATCAGGTAATGAGATTTTTGGTTGAGTAGAGGAAGTGGGAGTATGAACAGTGTCCCGGGAGGGTGATCGCTCAGCAGACAGTTCATTGTAAGCCGTCTGCACGGCGGTGAGGTCCTCACGGAGACTTATCGCCTCCGCACGGAGGTTCCCCACCTCCTGCTTCAGGCTTAACATTTCTACTGCCTGTTGATTGATCACCTCCCAGAGATGGGCGATGTCCGCTGGGCTTACTTCGGGACCAGACATTCTGTCACGGAGGCAGACAAGAATTGACTGTTGAGAGTAAAGCCCAGGTGTAGCGTGGTGGAAAGCCCAAACGCGGACACAAACGAGTGAGCTGGTAAGCCATGCGATTTGCTCTGAGAACGCTCCAATACAGAGTAAAGATTTCCACCAGGAAATCCGCGTTCTCACATGCACACAGATTGGTATACAAACGGTTCTGAGAACCAGAGTACTCATATGAGTCGAGTAAAGTTGAGGACTGAGTCGGGAGAACAGGAACCTAGTGTCTGGTGCAGAGGAAAACCTATTTCCTGTTTATATACCTTACGTGAGTCAATTCCGGTGCCTAATGACGTCACGTGACCTGGTGCGTGTGACAGGAAGGCCAGGTTCCCAAAAGTGCTCAGGTCGGTTGAGGTCAGGGCTCTGTACTTTTGTATCAAACACCTATGTTTCCTTTGGAAAATATTAGTATTACAGAAATTGCTTACATGTCGTACATACGACAGGGAGTGATATCAGCCAGCTGGTAAAACAGCTACCTTGGGATGCTACATTGGTGTCCCCACACCAAACATACAGCATCCTATGTATATTTAAGCTTAAGGCAGTATTTGGAGTAGTCGCATCCACTTCTTACTTTACACTGAACAAAAGGGTGCTTTGAATTACTTAATGTAAAGGTATACATGAATCTCACATGATTGAAATACACTATACAGCAACCGGGACTTTCATGACTTTGCATTTAAATTCATAGACCTTCATTTGGAGCTATGTTTCCAGTCGTCTTGGAAGACATTTCAGAAGATTTTGGAGTTTCTGTGGGAATTTGTGCCCATTCATTCTGTAGAGTGTTTATGAGGTCAGACACTGATGCTGGACGAGAAGGTCTGGCTCACAATCTCCGTTCCAGTTCATCCCAAAAGTGTTGAATGGGGTTGAGGTCAGGGCTCTGTGTGGGCCAGTCAAGTTCTTCCCCTCCAAACTTGTGTCTTTATGGAGCTTGCTTTGTGCACTGGGACACAGTCCTGCTGGAACAGAAAAGGTTCTTCCCCAAACTGTATCCACAAAGTTGGAAGCATGGCGTTGTCCAAAATGTCTTGGTCCGCTGAAGCAGTAAGATTGCCCTTCACTGGACATTAGAGGCCATCTGAATTCAACAATAGAGGGGTGTGTCCCAATACTTTTGTTCATTCATTGTATATTATTATATACACTGCCAGGCCAAAAAAAAAGTCACACACGTTAATAGTTCGTTGGACCGCCTTTTGATTACAGCACGCATTCACTGTGACATGGTTTCGCTAAACTTCTGCAATGTCACAACATTTATTTCTGTCTAGAGTTGCATTAATTGAATGGAAGAGTCGGACCGCTGCGCAAAGTCTTCTCCAGCACATCCCAAAGATTCTCAATGGGGTCAAGGTCTGGACTCTGTGGTGGCCATGCCATGTGTGAAAACGATCCCTCATGCTCCCTGAACCACTCTTTCACAGTTTGAGCCCAATGAATCCTGGCGTTGTCATAATGGAATATGCCTGTGACATCAGGGAAAAAAATCCACTGATGGACCTGGTTATTCAGTATATTCAGGTAGTCAGCTGACCTCATTCTTTGGGGTCATAACGTTGCTGAACCGAGACCTGACCAAGTGCAGCAACCCCAGATCACAAGCTTGTACAGTAGGCACTAGGCATGATGGGTGCATCACTTCATCCTCCTCTCTTCTTACCCTAATGTGCCCATCACTCTGGAACAGGGTAAAACAGGGTAAAGACTCATCAGACCACATGATCTTCCATTTCTCCAGAGTCCAATCTTTAGGCTCTCTCGCAAATTGAAGCCTTTGTTTTTGATTAGCCTCACTGATCAGGCTACACTGTTTAGTCCCAAACCCTTGAGTTCTCTTCACATTGTGCATGTCAAAATGCTCTTACTTTCACTATTAAACATAGCTGTGAGTTCTACTGTTGTTTTTTTACAATTTGATTTCATCAAACGTTTAAATGCTGGTTCCCCACTATCCTTCCAGCTTTTAATAATGTATTGGACAGTTCTTAAGGAGTTTCAGCAATCTCCTTAGATGTTTTCTTTGCCTGATGCATCCCAATAATTTGACCCTTCTGAAACAGATTAACATCTTTTACATGACCACAGGATGTGTCTTCCGACATGGTCTTTTAAGAAATGAGAAGCTACTCACGGCATCAGTTAGGGTTAAATAACTTGTTGCCAGCTGAAACATAATCATCCATGCAGTAAATGTCCAATGGAAGGCTCTTACCTATTTGCTTGATGACTATTTTTTGGACGGGCAGTGTGTAATATAATGTATTGATGTATTGAGTTAACATGGAATCATTGTACATATTTGAATGAAGTAATACAAGAGTTGTATTATCAAAAAAAACTAATCAAAAATTAGAATCAAGTAGAAGCTGTCACATCTTCCCTTAACTCCCGAGTGAGGGCAGGCATGTAGGCAGACTTCCATTCTTTGATTCTTTATTTCTAATCAGCAAAACCCAAAAACAAACACAGGCGCGAACTCAAAACCTCTATCCAAAAGGAGACAGGGGACCATACAAACACAGCCACTCAGTATGACGGGTGACACACAAACTAAATCTAAACACAAACCCTTATATACTCTAAACTCAAAAATCCCACCACCAATAATCAAACTCAAACGCTCCACACTAACATACCCCAGCTGTGTCCAATAAACAAGAAAACCCATCACCACTTCATAATAAAAGTTCATAACCAAAATTTAATCTGTGGCGGCCTCTAGCAGTACCCCCTACCTACGGTGCCCTCCAGGGCACCCAAAGTCCCAACAACGGGTGGAGACGGGACAGACGGTGGCAAAAGAAAGTGTCCCTACGGGGAGCCCCGCCGTGTCCTCCTAGACGGAGCCCCCTACTGAGAGCCCCGCCGTGTCCTCCTGGACAGAGCCCCCTACAGGGGTTCCTTGCCGTGTCCTCTGGGACAGAGCCCCCCTCCATAGAGCCCCTCTGTGTCCTCCGGGTCCGAGCTCCTTCCGTGGAGCCCTTCTGTGTCCTCCGGGGCCGAGCTCCTTCCGTGGAGCCCCTCCGTGTCCTTCGAACTGAGCACTACTGCTATGGCCCGCAAACGCCTGCAGAGAGTGGTAACGACTGCGGAGAAAGTCATCAGGACTCCACTGCCCTCTCTGCAGAGCATCTACCACCAGAGTCCACAGGAGAGTTGCCTCTGTCCTCAAAGACCCCACACACCCACCCCCAACACTGACTGTTTACACCTCTGCCCTCAGGTCGAAGGTTCAGAAGTGTGAAATCTAGAAACTCCAGACTAAACAACTCCTTCCCCACTGCCATCAGACTCCTTAACAGTTGTATTTGTATTTTTCATGCAAATTAAGCTCCTTTTGCACATCTCCTTCATCTACTTCATACTGTAATTTTTGCACATTAAGCTCTTTTGCACATTTCCTTCAATTTGCTAATGTACAGTTAATATATATCTGCACATAACATTTCAAAGTATTTACAAACTTTTTTCACGTATAAAACTTAACTTAAACCTCGGCATTTGTTTGGACAGCAAAGGAAGAATTTCATTGCACAGAGAAATGCGTTTTTCTACTGTATATATGACAATAAACATTTTAAATCTTGAGCCTTTGAATCAATTATGAGCTTGACTTGTTTTTACTGTTCTGAGTTCTGGTTTGAGATCAGTCCATGATAAATCAACTAAACTAGCAGCTTAAAAAGCCCCATGACCTCATTGTTTTGCAGCAAGCTGATGGTTATGTTTAGACACCAGGTGACCTTAAAGTTGTCCATGTACGCAGCTTTATTTAGCTTAGAAATGCTGGGACATCTCCTAGCACAGCTGCCAAATCAACTCCGGCCCATAATGTCTTTTATGAATAGAAATGTATACAAGCCTTTTGAGGGTGCTGCTTTATTTGTGTTGTATCCTTCTGCACTTTACACTCAGCTTTGCCAAAATACTGGCCACAGATGATTAAGTGAAATTAAAATTTTTATCTGCGGGAGTGCATTAACTGATACTGACCAGCCTTCCTTACTTTTCTCTTGTGACAAATTTAAATCTTTTTATCAGCTGTTTGGCAACGGACCATAAACTTAATGGAATTAAAATATGATGTAATTAAATGAGTCTGCTTTGACTGAGACATTACCGATGACACATTCATTCTGAATTCCTCCAAGTCACATTACTAGTGTTTGTAATGACTCATAAAAAGGTGACTGCTCCTCTTCTTCCTCTTGTTTTAGTTTACAGGCCACAACAGGTTAATCACTGAGAGTTTTATCAATTCTAAGGCAACTTCAGTGTCCTCAAGTTCAGATAAATCAAAGAAAATGTGAAATAAGTTGACTTAGAATTGTAAGTTAACATTTCACATTTTTTCACAGGGAGTACTTCACAGTTTCCTTACCAAACTGTTAGAAGTCTCTTTTTATGGGCGTTTCCAGTAGCACATTACAGTGTTTTAATGCTGCGCAGCATCTACATAAGCCTTTCATGATAACTGACCTAATTTACAAAGGCTTATTCCAACAAATCTGATTTGTCATAATACTTGCTGAGGTGAATTGACATTCAAATAAACAAAAGCAGTTTTGACACTTGTTGGAATTCGATTTTGTAGATGTGTATTGGTTGTCACGAAAGGCTTATGCAGATGTCATGTATCCTGAATGCTGCCCTTTAGCAAAGTGTTAACAACACTTCAAAATTACATATAATGTAATTTATTAATAATGGGTTATTGTTGTCATGGTACCATTATTTTTCAGCTGTTCATGTACGAATTGACTCTCTCTAGAGGAAATAAATATTCTGAATAAGATCTGATTTACTTTTCCTATACATTATTTAGTTTTATTTGAAACAACCCTAATACTTGTGTTACAAAAAATTTAAGATCTCATTGGGATTTGGACACCCCTATTTTTCAGTGTTTGGCCTAGATCCCTTACTTCCAGTGAAGCTCAATCTTAATGCTTCAGCAGACCAAGACATTTTGGACAACGCCACGCTTCCAACTCTGTGTGACCTCAACCCCAACGGAGATTGTGAGCCAAGCCTTCTCGTCCAACATCAGTGCCTGAGCTCATAAATGCTCTACAGAATGAATAGGCACAAATTCCCACAGAAACTGCAAAATCTTCTGGAAATCCTTCCAAGAAGAGTGGAAGCTGTTATAGCTGCAAAGGGGGGCCAAATGCATATTAAAGTCTGTGTATTTGAATGTAATGTCATTAAAGTCCCTGTTGGTGTATTAGTCAGGTGTCCCAATATTTTTGTCCATATAGTGTATATCATCTAAGTAGGTGAACAAGATAGAATGGACATGAGCAAGATAGAGTGGACATGAGTTGCAAAGGGGGGACCAACTCCATATTCAAGCATTTAAATGCAATGTCATTAAAGTCCCTGTTGGTTTAAAGGTCAGGCATCCCAATACTTTAGTCCATCTCTGAAATCTTTTAGTACATTATCCGTGAAGAAAGTTACACTTCATTTCTAAGCTGGGTGTAGAAAAAAGTTATCCTTCATCATATGCTTTGTGTCTGCCAAAAAAAAAAGAAAGTTGATTATAAGGCATTTTTTCATTGGAGATTTCTACTCAATTTGAGTCTTAAGTTAAATGAGGCTTACATTTGGGTTGTGAGGAAAAGGCAACAAAGAAAAAATGTTGCAGACATTTATTCAAAATATACAGAGTACTACATACAAAAATACTATGCATCATACAATGTAAACATCAGCTTCACAACCAATGGTATGTCTCACAGTTTCATGTATGTGAAAACTGTCATGTTTGTATCCATGTGCTCACCTAGACATAAATAATGTAAACTAAAGTTACTCAGGTTATATTCTCTGTGAACCGCAATGCCTTTCAGGCATAAGAGTTGGAAAATTTAGTGTTTACAATCCCCTGTTTTATTATGCTGTATATTGCCCGACATGGAACCCACATGGGTTTAAAACAGTGTTTTTGGAATCTGCCAAATCATTTCAATTTTAAATGACTGAATCCCGATCGTAAGAGTACTAAGACAGCTAAAACTGTTAACCAAGATTAACTTGGTTCTACCCACTTTATGGAATTAGTTTACGCTGATCATTTTAAGTATGTTTTTGAAAATGGAATGGAACTGAATATATAGTAAAACTGTGAGTTTCAGTGGGACAAAAGGACGGTTGAAGTTGTGTGTCATTCTGTTGCTGCCATTTTGCCCAAATTAAGGACTATGAGGGTCTGAGCTGTTGTTCACTATGGAGAAAATAAATGGCATGTTGGGGAAAAAAAATCAGTCATGTTTTTGGGTAGATGTATTTTGTTCTGTGTACAATTGCCGACCCTGTGTTATAATATAGTGTAAAATATGAATATTGCTACATCCATGATAATAGTAAACTAATGGGGGTTTTCCACTGACTGGTACCAGCTCGGTTTGGTTCAGTTCCCTTTTACCACGTCCAAGTCAAGTCACAAGTCTTTCTTTGTGCGACTTAAGTGCGACTCGAGTCCCCATCTCGGGCTAACACTCCCTGTAGAGTGCCGAGGCAGAGAAAGTAGTATCCTGAGGTACTTTAAAAATGCCGGGCGGCTTGTCTAGGTTCAGTCAACAACACTGACGTAACGATCAATAGCGACCACCGATCAGTAACCTCCAAAATGTAAACGTCATCATTTAGTATCGGTTCACCACGCTCGGAAACTCGGCCAAGATGGTACCAAGTTATGGATAAGCAAAAAAGGCGAGTAGAGTTGAACCAAACTGGTACCAGTCAGTGGAAAACCCCCATAATACTCCTGTGTACTGAAATGACGCTGCACGTGTGCTGCTATACTGTAACAAGATTATGTGACAACACCAGCTAGTGTTGGCTACAACTGTCAAAGCCACTTAATTACCAAATTTGACCAAGCTTGCTATTTTGCATAAGGTATTCTGGTAAATCTTACGATATCAGTTCAATGCACAGAACGGTTAGTTTACATGTAGCAACGTATATAATTCGATTTCCTAATGATTCTGTAAGCCAGTGTTATTAATATGGACTTGAGTACAAAATGACACACAACTTTAGAGGTCTATTATACTAGAAAATTGAGGAAAACATTTTGCTTATTCGATTGCTTGTTCAATTGATATTTTTCTGCTTTTTGAAAAATCTTTTTTTTTTTCTATTTTTTTTTTTTTTGCAGATTAGGAGTTAGCCAGCTAACTCTCACAAAACACAACAATGATTTCTATACCAGCCCTAAAACAACTCAGGAACTAACCCAGTGGAGCAGCTACAAGACAGAATAGCAGCAAGTGAACTAAAGCACTTTGCAATTGCACAAAAAAGTTACATGGCGCGTCTGTACTATCGTATTACACTGGCAGACAAAAGGGTTTAAATCTACATTGACATTGTGCACAGAAATAGTTCTCAGCCTGAGTCCTGTGGGACCCCTTCACTGCACAGCTTCGTCTCCTTGACGCTTTAGCACACCTGATTCAGCTCGTGAAGGGCTTGATAATTAGCTGATGAGTAGAATCAGGTGTGATTGGAGAGCTGGAGAAACGCTGCTCAATGTGTATTGTAGGAGTCCTTCAGCTCGGACCTTGAGAGCCACTACTGTACAGTGATCATTGGCTTCAAAAGGCATATTCCGCTACAGACTTGGATCAAATAGATCGATTTATATATATATATATATATATATATATATATATATGTGTGTGTGTGTGTGTGTGTGTGTGTGTGTGTGTGTGTGTGT
>JBBPCX010069221.1:0-11530 GCA_037974365.1 Hydrocynus forskahlii
TATAGTTAGTGTCTAAAACAGAGGTAAATAGCAGGCTAGGAGCACGCTCAGTAATCTTGTGCCTCTGACGTCGACGCACGCACTACGCACTCTGGTCTGCCGAGTGACAGACCAGACAAAAAAAGAAAAAAATTAAACAATGCTTGTTAGAAAATCAACTTTATATTGGCTGAAATTTATTAAGTAATTTGGCTTATTAAGACATGAATAATGTGTAATATATTTTTATCTCACCTATAATGTATACAGCTATGCACTCAGTGGGAACAGTGATGTTGCGATTTGGACTGAAGGGTGGCTTGTAGGTCAGGAGTGTCACAGCGCCGGCGGCTGCGCCGAGCTCCGACGCGGCGCGCCGGCGCTGATTCTTTTTCCTGGGACCAGACTCGGGGAGCTCTGTGGCTCCGGGGCGACCAGAAAGCCATGGCTCCAGCAGGTTCCTTCACCGTGACTTTATTTGTAGGTAACATTGACATACACAAGGACATGCACAATGACACTAACAATGCCTCGACCCCAAACAGAAACACAAGACAGAATATATACACGAACAGAACCTAGGAAAACCAATGAAACAACAGGACAGAACCAGAGGCATGTGAAACTAATGAACAGAAACAAGGAACAGGTGCACGTGAAACAGACACTGAAAACAGGACACAGGCCTAAACGTGGCACAGGGGTGACCCCTACTGGCCTCCCCATGGAACAAAACCCCAAAACCCAAAACACCACCATGACAAGGAGGTTGAAATGCGAAGGACATCACAGAGATGGCTGTCAGTCATTTTGATTCTCAAGCTACTTTTGTTCAGATTTAACAGAGGAAATATTTGCTCACATAGATATGTTGAGCCAAACAGACTGAACATTCTTTTTGTATGTCATCTCATCAGAGGAAACTTGGCCTTTTCCAAGCTACAGTAGAAGTCGGGTTGGGAGAGAAGTTGATGTTGATTCCTCAGAGAATCATCACACTGCATTTCAATAAGTTCTAATTGCAGAGTCTCTTCCACTTATTCTGCCTCCACTAGGAAGGAAGTCGAGAGCACAAACCACAGCATCCAGTACACATCCAGCACACAGCTCCAACCTGTCTCTTTCAACCATCCGGGTTAGGAGGAAACTGAAGAAGATCAAAGTCAGGAAGGCAGCAGGTCCAGATGGCATCAGCTCAAGGGTTGTTAGGTCCTGCGCAGATCAACTGTGTGGGGTGAAGGAGCACATCTTCAACCTGAGCCTGAAGTGGGGGAGAGTACCACAGCTTTGGAAACCTCTTGTGTGGTACCAGTGCCAGAGACTCCACATCCCAAGGACCTCAACAGTAACAGGCCAGTGGCTCTGACATCCCACCTGATGAAGATCCTGGAGCGGCTGGTCCTTGCTCAGCTTCGGCCCCTGGTGAGCTCATCACAGGACCCACTTCAGTTTGCCCACCAGACTGGCATTGGAGTGGATGATACAGTCATCCACCTCCTACATCGTTCCCTCTCTCACCTGGAGACTGCCTCGAGCACTGTGAAATCATGTTCTTTGATTTCTGTAGTGCTTTCAACACCATCCTACCCACAATCCTGAGGGATAAGCTGGAGTACACTGGTGTGGACCATCACCTGACAACATGGACTACCTCACTAAACGCCCACAGTATGTGAGAACTCAGGGCTGTGTGTCAGACAGGGTCGTTTGCAGTACTGGGGCCCCACAGGGAATGGTTCTGGCATCGTTCGTCTTCACCATTTACACTGCAGACGTCTCTCACCAACCGCTTCCTGCAGAAGTTCTCTGATGACTCTGCAATAGTCAGCATCATCACTGATGGGGACGACAGGGAGTACAGAGAACTCTCTTTGTGGACTGGTGCCAGTAGAACTACCTCCAGATCAACACTGGAAAAACCAAGGAGCTGGTGGTAGATATCTGCAGGTGCAAACATCCCCCACTCCAACCACTGAACATCCAGGCCATGGAAATTGAGGCTGTGGTACCTTGGTGTTCATCTGAACAATAAACTGGACTGGATTCACAACACATGTGCACTCTACAAAAAAGGACAGAGCAGGCTGGACCTGCAGCAGAGGATCAGGTCTTTTGGAGTGAAGGGGCCACTCCTGAAGACCTTTTATGACTGTAGTGGCATCAGCCATCTTTTATGGTATGATCTGCTGAGGCAGCGGCATCTCTGCTGGGGACAGAAAGAAACTGAACAGGCTGAGTCGGAGGGCCTGATGTGTTCTAGGATGCCCTCTGGACCCAGTGGAGGCAATGAGTGATCAGGAGAATGTTGGCTAAGCTGTCATCCCTGTTGGATAGCATCTCCCACACAATGCAGGAGACTCTGCCAGCACTTAGCAGCTCCTTCAGTGGCAGGTTGCTGCACCCTGATGCAATGTGCAATTTTTTAGGTGGAACTATTACGACTAGGCAAAATGTGCAGCTTAAACTGTGCAATTCTTCAGGTGCATTTCTACTCTTTCTATATATATATCCACAGTAATCTCATATTTATTTATATATTTATTTATTTATATATCCACTCTGTACAAACACTTTATTGCCAAAAGTATTTGATCACCTGCCTTTACATGCATATGAACTTAAGTGACATCCCATTCTCAATCCATAGGGTTTAATATGACGTCGACCCAATTTATGGGAATTTTTGACCATTCTTCCAGAAGCACATTTGTGAGGTCAGACACTGATGTTGGACGAAGGCCTGGTTCGCAGTCTCCACTCTAATTCATCCCAAAGGTGTCTTATTGGGTTGAGGTCAGGACTCTGTGCAGGCCAGTCAAGTTCTTCCACACCAAACTCACTCATCCATTTATGGACCTTGCTTTGTGCACTGGTGCACAGTCTTGTTGGAACAGGAAGGGGCCATCCCCAAACTGTTTCCATAGAGTTGGGAGCATGAAATTGTCCAAAAGCATTCAGAGTTCCTTTCACTGGCCAAGCCCAGCTCCTGAAAAACAACTCCACACCACAATCTCCCCTCCACCAAACTTTACACTTGGCACAATGCAGTCAGACAAGTACCATTCTCCTGGCAACCGCCAAACCCAGATTTGTCCATCAGATTGCCATCATCACTCCAGAGAATGTGCCTCCACTGCTCTAGAGTCCAGTGGCGGCGTGCTTTACACCACTGCATCCGATGCTTTGCATTGCACTTGATGATATATGGCTTGAATGCAGCTGCTCGGCCATGGAAACCCATTCCATGAAGCTCTCTACGCACTGTTCTTGAGCTAATCTAAAGGCCACATGAAGTTTGGAGGTCTGTAGCGATTGACTCTGCAGAAAGTCGGCACACCTCTGTGCACTATGCGCCTCCGCCTTGACCACTCCATCAGTTTATGTGGCCTATCACTTTGTGGCTGAGTTGCTGTCATTCTCAATCACTTCCACTTTGTTATAATACCACTGACATTTGACTGTGGATTATTTAGTGGCGAGGAAATTTCATGACTGGACTTGTTGCACAGGTGGCATTCTGTCACAGTACCACGCTTTCACAAATGTTTGTAGAAGCGGTCTGCATGCCTAGGTGCTTGAAGCTATACACCTGTGGCCATGGAAGTGATAAGAACACCTGAATTTTATTATTTGGATGGGTGAGTGAATACTTTTGGTAATATAGTGTACATATACTCATTGTGTACATACATACATACTAAGTTTACATATAGTTTAGATATAGTTTACATATATATATATATGTATATATTTTACAATACACATGTCCATATTTTATATTTCTAGATTGTATAGTGTACGTTTTATACTGTCCTGTTGGTATAGTATTCTATTCTATTGTTTCTAACTTTTGCTGCTCTTACCTTTGTTCTGTCCACTTTCTGCCATGAAAATGCAAATTTCCCACTTGTGGGACTAATAAAAGTTTATCTCATCTTATCTTATCTTATCTTAAATGACTGAAATAAAAAAATATACCCTTAGACTGAAAGACATCTGAAACATTTCATTACTGTTCATGTCACAGGCAGGAGTACGTAAAGGGGATCATATCTTGCATTTAAATGTTTCTTAAGATCCACTTATGGTATTTGAATGGTTTGTACTCATGCCAAACCAATTACTATCCATTCTGCATGACCACATTCAGCCTTTCTTTATTTCTTATAAACAGGCTGTTTTTGATACTGTGCCTTTAAGATTGACATATGTAAATCACCTTGGCTCTCACTGGATGTTTTGTATTGTGCTTTGTTCCTAAAAAGGTATAAAGAAGATGGGTGATGTAAATATATATGTAAATATATTGTTTTTGTGACATTACAAAAACACACAAAATGTATTCTATTCTACAATTAACTCTAAATTCTATTCTACAATTAATGTTCTAAAATGTATAAGTCTAAAGCAATATTACGTAGGCCATTTTAACAGAGTTCATTAGAACCAACATCATTCACAGGACCAACTTCAAAGTACTCAAAGTAAAATTTGCTATTCAAATTGTGGGTAAGTGAACTGATGGAAAAAATGCAGTTCCATGGTAGCTATCGTTATTTATTTAACTTGGTAGCTAGGAAGTTAGATGACAAATGTGTTTGTGCATTTGTCACTTTGTTATTATTAATAGGCTGGTTAGAAGAATATCGCTAGAATAAGCCCATTTTTGTATATCCACCCCAGCCATTTCACAGGTTTGATACATTTTGATAAATCAGTTATGAAAATGTATCATTTAGGTATTGGATGACAACTGAATATTGGGATTCCTCAAGGAGAGAGAATGAAATGGTCAAACACTCACATATGTTAAATCACAACGTATTGCACTTGTTTGTATTTCTTCTAATCTATACCCTATGTAAGGATTTTTTGACACTTCGTTTTGTAGGTCTGTATAGAAAAGTCTGCACGAGGGATGCTTGCTGTTTTTCTAACAGTCATTCTCGTAGTGGACTGCTTGTGCAATAGCCCCTTTCAACATTTGTGAACAAAGATGACAACGTCAATATACAGCTCCAGAAAAAAATGAGACCACTGCAAAAATGTTCAGTTTCTCAGGTTTTATATTTTATAGGTGCAAGTACTGAACTGAACAGCTTTGCCTCAGTTTTTAAGAACTGCTGACAATATTTCTCCTAAATTCAAAATAAAAAATTATTTTTAAAGCATAATTTTAAAGGAAATGGCAATACACAAAATAAAAAATGTAGTGTTTAGAGAACTTGAATAATTCAAAGACGAATCTCTTGTTCACTCTTAATCAAAATGGCAATAATTACCTTTGACATACTTCTAGTAGTGTTTTGCCATCCAGCTGGTCACATTGCAAGAGGAGGGTGTTGATTACAGCGGCGTTTTTTTTTATACTTTTCCTCATTAAATAAGATTTAATTCAGGCGATCACTTGATCAGTACCTCATAAAGCAGGATGTCTGCTTGTGTGGGAATTTAACAGGCACTGGCATTGGTTATCATACACACAGAGATACTGGTTTAAAAATAAATTGCTGTCATCTCCAGAGCTGTATGTGCACATTCTGTCATTGTCCTCAGTCAACGGAACCAGGAATTTCCAGTGTTAGTTGCAATAAAAATATTTGAATGTAGTTATACAGTTGTTCAAGCTATTATTCTGCCTTTATAGTCAGTTTGTTTAGGAGGAAGTGGTAATTGCAGTGTAAATTTTGTTTATAGCAGAAGCAGTTAAATGCATATATGAATTTGTGTTTCAGAGAAAAAAATCCAGTTCAGATCAGAAGTGTGTCTGTATGTAACAGTTTTGATGATTCAGTTCAAAATCAGATTATGGGTGTCATCACTTTGTACAGACTTTGAAAATGATCATTTTACTTACATGCACACAATATCTTTCCATTCTGGCCTTTATCAATTTAGTAGTTAAAGAAGTGTCACGTCGGGTAGGTGTGGACACACTTGCAGGACACAGCTTTAGGGGAATACGTTTTCTCTTTATTTAACAAAGTTCACAAAAGCTTCAGTTTTCCAAAACTCAAAAACCAATACGAAAACCAAAACTCAGATACTCTGTGAGGCGTGGGTCGGGTGGAGAGGCTTGGGACGAGGCTGAAAACAAAACAATACAGATAAGCGATAGCGTTCTCCCTTTAGACTGAAACACTGTCCCGCTCCGTGGCGTAAGCCCTTGGTAGAGTTCCTCGTTCACGCCTATACAGAAACACACAGAGGGGGGAAATCAGGAGGAGTCAACACATTTCTGTCAGTCCGTGTGTGGACACAAAACCGGCCATGAAACACCAATAGACTGAAGAACTTGCTCCATGTTGCCACTCGAAAAGTGGGAGATACACAGTTCGTTTCCTTGTTTTACTCACGCTCCTTTTCTACTGAACAGGAAGAGTGGATATTTGTTAGTCCCAGCCTCTGGCCCGACTACTGCAGAGCTCAGACTATGAGCTTGGTAACCACGCAATGATTCCTAGGATCAGCAGGCTTTTGAACACACCTAAAGACTCACAACCAATCACACAACGCAGACAATCACACAAGTAACTACCAAGTATTAACTCACTACACAAGACAGGTGGACCTGTCATCAGGTACCTAGCAACCCTGCTAACGAGCTAATCCAGCTCCGGTGTGACTCTAGTTTGCCTAAGCGCCTGATGACACAAGCACGCACTCACCCACACTACGTGCCCAGGGCTGTGGCCTAAAACTCAGGGGAGGAGCTGCGTTGGGGGCGTGACCGAGGTGGAGCTGACATGACAAGAAGTGAGCTCATCACTGTGGTTCAACATCACAAATCCGCAGTTCACCTGACAACAAGCATGCACATCTTTTTTGTGATGTTCCTTCTAAAACCATCTATATAGTTTATTATATTGTTGATATTTATTATTGGCTTTTGCGTCTCTAGACACATACTCACTTGTTTCCACTGTTTCTTCATTATGTTTTCAATATGTTTGAACAGTTTTCTTTAGTCTCAGCCATCTCTTTTTGTATGTGATGAGTAGACCATCTTAGTCATTTAGTCAGTTCAAGGGCAAACAGTATAACTCTAGCGTTATCCTGACTGACACAATCGTGGCTCTTTTTCAAGCCTTTCTTGAGCAATAATGGTGGAATTTTACTGCTCCTTTTTGCTTATTAATAAAAATCACTTGGCAACGCCTTCAAGCAAAAAAGACCCATGATTAATCCATACTTGTAAGCCTAATCATAATTAAAACAGGGAGATGAGTCGTGGAAAACAATGAGCTATCCACCCCTTCCCCTTCTTCTTTGACATTGCAATTTATACCACATACCTGCAGTCTTTGGATAACTGTTATATGAGGGCAGGTTACACAGAGCAGGTTGTTATATGAGAGCAGGTTTCAATGGGTTATTGAAAATATTTCTGAATATCCTGCATTAGAATGTAACACACTTGGAACTGTGGGATGCATACTTAGGCCAATAATGCTTCAGTGCTGTCTTCTGGAAAGTGTGCATTTAGTGTGTGTTTAGTGTGGTCTTGCACACAGTGTTTTGCACTTTTGAGAAATGGGGCACACTTGGACACTTAAAGAACTGTTCCTAATCCCTGATTGTAATTAACTATTCCTTATCCCTGGTTGTAATGGACTGTTCCTCATCCCTGATTGTAAATAACTGTTCTTCATCCCTGATTGTAATGAACTATTCCTTATCCCTGACTGTAATGAACTGTTCCTTATCCGTGATTGTAATGAACTGTTCCTTATCCCTGATTGTAAAGAAATATTCCTTATTCCTGATTGTAATGAACTGTTCCTCATCCCTGATTGTGATTAACTGTTTCTCAACCCTGATTGTAATTAATTGTTCCTTATCCCTGATTGTAAAGAACTATTCCTCATTCCTGATTGTAATGAACTGTTTCTCATCCCTAACTGTAATGAACTGTTCCTCATCCCTGATTGGAATTAACTGTTCTTCATCTCTGATTGTAATGAACTGTTCATTATCCTTCCTACGTTCTGCGCAGACAACATTATTTCACTTTATTTTCATACAGCACCCCGGATAGTTATTTATATTTCTTGTCGACTTCAAATCTACTGTGTATCACAGAAACATAGTAAAGGCGTTTATAACTACACTTTTATTTTGACACGCAGCTGCGGGGCGATTTTCACGCCGTTCTCTTCTTGAACCTCCTGTTTGTCATATGATTCCCACTGAGTGACGTAGCCCAGAACGCCATTAGCCTGGGCCGCAGAAACTGAGATCAGACACACAGACCAGAAACACAGATCTATCCTTTGGTGCTTTCCGCCTATTAGTTTTCCGTTTTGTCTTACATCCATGTAGATATCTGATGTAACCCCGCGGGAGGAGAATCTCTGATTTACATTCTTTCAGAGCTGAAGAACGACGACTTCCTTCCTTCACCATGGCGGCTGGCGTAGCGGCAGGCAATAACAAAACATACTCTTTCAAGGTTGTGTTATTGGGGGAAGGATGCGTCGGGAAGACCTCGCTGGTGCTGCGGTACTGCGAAAATAAATTTAACGACAAACACATCACCACTCTTCAGGTACGGGCTCCCTTGGCCTGCTAGCTGGCATAGCTCGGTCCGGAGAAACTTTCGGACCGGGGTATTAATCACGGAGAAACTGTCGGACCGGGTGTTTAAACGTGTTTAGAGCTGCAGCGCGGTGGAGACCCTCTCTGATAGCTGGACTGGCGGTCGTTATTAGATCAGGTCGACTGCGGATGGGATTGTTAGCTAAACTGTGATTGCAGCCAAATCCAAACCAGTGTATCCTGTTTATTTCACAGTTCTGAAGCAGCACCCCGATTAAAACTCGGAAAATATTCCCGATCTAAAACAGACCCGTCCGGGTGCCGCTCCCCTTTCTGAGTTTTCCTTGGGGTTTGTGAGACCAGCAGTCTGGATCTGAGACTGGTTTACTGTTCACAGTTAGACCCGCTTTTGTTTTACACGTTTCGAAAACAAATAAATGCTTTCACTATTTGCGAGCGAGGTAATGGTGCTCAGGCCCTTTTCTTGGAGTTTGCACCTTTACTTAGTCCATCATCCATAATAGCTGTCTGATTTAGGTAAAAGACGTATTCAGGAGCACTATGATTGATGGATTGATTTATGTAGAATTAATCTAAATACAATGTAGATTTCGTGATGTTGAGATAAACATAATGAATATGACATTTGTTTTTGCTGGGTTTTAAAAGCAGCGAAAAAATGCATACGTTTTAGCATAGCATCCCAGTGTCATCTAAAATATATACTTTTAATTTTGATTTGAAGTTTCAGGTCTAATTATCTGTAATTCCAATATTTTAAAAACAAATACCTGCCTGTGCCTATGTGGTTCTGATATCATCATTGATTATTCATTTTCTGGAGCAAGATAGGCTACCTTTGTGGACTACTCATAAAGATTAATGTGCTAGGGTAGGTCTTCTGTTCAGACTTTCAAGAAAACACCTATTGTAGTCTGTTTACAACTTTAGAGTCAGCAGGTATTCTAGGCTCAGTAGTAATCCAGTATGCAAATGTAACATGCAAATTATTTTCTTCTTATGATTACAGGAATGCTATGAAAAACTGTTTCATATGTAGGAGTATATTATGGTTGCTTTTAGTCTTTTCTTTTGTGTTTATTGATTAAGATTTTTAAGAAAAGCTTTGTAATTCTAAGAAGTTTATCTGATCTTCCCTTAAAAGAGAGAAGTGTCCTTGTGGATTACAAATATGTTTTGTGTGCAGTATGCTGATGGATTGTCTTGAACCCTGCTTATAAAATTAACACTAATGTTTTTGGTATACATTTTTACTAGGAGTATTTCCTAGATTTTAAAATGAACATGTCAGTAATCATGAGCAGTAATCAGACAAGCCTTTTGAATAGTCAGTCCGAGTATTTGAATACATTTTTAAAGATGTGCCTCATGTGGTGCTGATAACAGACTGTGTCCCACAGTTTTTCTGGTAGTTATGGCAAGTCACCCCTGCCCTGAAGCAGCAGAACATCTCCACGCACTAGCAGGCTTGAGGGAATGGTCTTATCAGTGGCAAGCAAGGCATGGAGTTCTTTAGCTGTTTGTGTGGTTTCTTTTACAAGGCAAATACTTTTGCATGACATGGTAACATAGAACATCTCATAAATGTAAGTGGAGAGTGAAGTTTTGTGTTGCTACCACAGTTTTCCGGACTTGATTTCTCTGTGTGACTTGAGTATATTTTATGTACATGTATGTGTATGTATGTATGTAGATATATATATATATATAGATATATATATATATAGATAGATAGATAGATAGATAGATAGATATAAAACCCCCCCCACTTATGCAGATTTTTTCTGAGAACCAAACTAATAATTTTTCGCGGAACTCCCCACATATGTGTGGAAAAGGCAGGTGTCATCCTCATTAAAAAAAAAAAAAAAGACATTTTATTTATAGGCGCCTTTCACAACACTCAAGGACACCGCACAAATTTGTAAAAAAATTTTTTAAAATACAATAGAGCAAAGATTAAATAGAATATGCAATTTTAAACAAGTGCGTCCTGAGTTTTGACTTAAAATTATGAAAATAATTAATATTTCTATTGTCTGGGGCTATGGAATTCCAAAGCTTGGGGGCAGCACAGTAAAATGCCCTGCTCCCCATAGTGACCAGACAAGCAGAGGGGACAGTAGGATGAATAGAAGATGATCTGAGGGACCGAGAGGAAATGGCAATGTGAATGAGGTCAGACAGTTGTGGAGGAGCAAGCTTATGGATGGCCTTAAATGTATAGAGAAGAATTTTATAACTGATTCGTAATTTTACCGGAAGCCAGTGTAGCTGCTGCAGACCAGGGGAGATATGATAAGTAGAAGGGGTTTTAGTGATTATACAAGCAGCAGAATTTTGAACAAGTTGAAGCTTATGGAGAGATGTTAGTGAGACCAAAAAGAAGAGTGTTACAGTAGTCAATTCATGAAGTGACGAGACTGTGAACAAGAATAGCAGTGGTATGGGGAGTGAGGGGTGGAGACGATTTATGTTATGTAGATGAAAATATGCGGACTGAGTGAGATTATGAGATTGTGAAAGATAATGTGCTATCAAGGATGACACCCAGACTCTTAACCTGAGGAGACGGGAAGACATGAGAGTTGTCAACTGTAATGGAAAAACTATCCGTTTTAGAAAGTGTTGATTTGGTACCAATTAAGAAAAAATCCGTTTTATCACTGTTCAGTTTAAGAAAATTTGTAGAAAACCAAGATTGTAATTCATTAATGCAATCAGAACGGGAAGAAGGTGGGAGAGTGAAATTAGATTTACCAGACAGATAAAGCTGGGTATCATCCGCGTAACAACGAAAAAGTATGTTATAATTACGGGAAATATAGCCAATGGGGATGAGATAAATAATGAAAATATTATTTATCTCATCCCCATTGAGGGCCCCAGGACAGACCCCTTTTGCTTTTGTGGTGTCCGGGCATCGTCCGCCACACCCCCTCGTCCTCCTGCTGGGTTGCTAACATAAACCCTGAACCATGACGAGGGGGTG
>JBBPCX010069222.1:0-11529 GCA_037974365.1 Hydrocynus forskahlii
CCCTGCAGTGGCAAATAACTTTGGTTTTATATTTGATTTGATTACATTAATGTTTAAGTTGAGATTTACAGGAATATCTGAGCTGTAACTGTGTAACTGTGTTAAAGGGAACACGGCTGTTAAAAAGCTCCGTGTTTGTTTAAAGTGTTTGCAAACCAAATATTGCTGCACTTTTGTTCATATAGCAACACTTTAAAAATAAAAGTGTGCAATACACAACTTTTGTATTCATTATGGAATTTTGCGCATAACAATGTGATTAATCGTGATTAATCATGTTTAATCGCAGAAAACCATGTGATTAATCGTGATTAAAAATGTTTAATCATTGCCCAACATTAATACACATTTTCTAATTTCTATACATTCTTTTATTTCTTTATTTCTTTTTATGCTTTTTGATTCATTAAAATGTTAATTATATTGCTGTAAAGCACACAGAATGACCTTTGGGTATGATAATGGGCTACATATAAATGGGAAAGCTTCTGATGGCCCTGCAATCAGAGGGTTGTGGGTTTGAATTCCAGGACTGCTAGTGGCACCACTGAGGTTCCCTTGAGTAAGGTACCGTCCCCACACAACGCTCCCTGGGCGCTGTGTTCCTGGCAGCCCCCTGCTTCACTTGGTGAATGGGTTAAATACAGAGAAAGAATTTCACACTGTGTGCCGTGGTGTGTTCACACATGACTATAAGAGGCCGCTTTACTTTACTTTATAAATAAACTTATAGTTGCTGTCTGGGTACTTTTGGACATAATAGACTGTGTGTGAGAGTGTGTGTTACCTCTATAGCCACACACAAGTCGGGGCAGCAGAGCTCCCAGGGCTGTAGGGAGTTTAAGACCCTGAGGAAGACATGAGGACGGATCCTCAGCATCCGCTCTGCTGTGAACCGCTTCAGTTTTTCCACCACACACACCAGCTTCCAGCCCGAGCATGTATGAGGTGGGAGGCTGCTGAGCAACGCTGAGAGCCTGGAAGAAGAGAACACACACACACACACACACACACACACACACACACACAGACACACACACACAGACAGACACACAGACAGACACACACACACACACACACACACACACACAGGTATTACTATATTTGTGAGATTTGTGTCAGTAATGCCTACAGTATTGCGTAAAAGTCCGTTAAAATAATATTTGAAAACTGTTTAGATTAGTGTGTTTTTCACATTATTATTACTAAATATACTAAATAAAACTAAAATGAATGGACAGAAATAACATTCTACAGTAAACAGTGATGTTCTGTTCAGTATATCAGTGTGTTCCTTGTGGAAGTTCAGTATTACTGTAGTTTCCATCAGAAACCTGGTTTCACTCAGTCAGTCCCTCCCTAAATTACATCAGGAGCTAGTTTCACAAATCCAAAACCTGAACCTCTACATATTTGTGTTGTTATGGAGACATTTGGTCCTCACATAGAGATAAATACACACAGACACATAAAAAAAACACACACAAGCACCACTGGGATGTTTTTCAGTGTGATTTTTGCCAAGATTACACACACCATCACATTTACCACAGAGATATTTTGTTTGTACTGGAGACTATACACACCACTAGATTCTGTAGAATTTCTGACGTAAGCACACACACACACACACACACACGCACACACACACACACACACACACACACACTCAAGCACCACTGAACTATTTTATTTGTACTGAAGATTACACACACCACTAGATTCTGCAGAATTACTGACATAACCACAAACACACAGAGATTTTGTTTGTTCTGAAGATCACACACACCACCACACATAAACTAGTCGATTCATTCAGCTTACTAAATGCTGGTCAACCATTAGCTCCATTTAAGCAATCTGCCTTGTTTACCAGGCGGCATTTTCGATTCTGTTATTGTGTAACAGTGAGGTCAGTTTGAACGTGAAATCCGAGTTCTGCGAATTTCTTTCCGATTTATTACTTGGTCAACTTCTTACAGACCTACAAATTCATCCTGGACTGAAATGACACACCATGACTAAAAGAAATCCAGCTCAAATAGGGCTTGTGCAATTATGTCAGGTAGGTTTGCTGTAACTTCAGCCAAATACACAGAACAGAGTGAAACCAAATAACGTTCCTCCAGGAACATGGAGCAACACAAGAACAGAAACAGAGACACCACAAGACTGCGTGAGTGTGGACAGGACAAAATACACAGAGAGTAACGAGAGCAGGAGAGACTGCAAGAAAGATATAATAGCAACAAAACAACAGGACAAGATGCAGTCGACATTTGAATCCATGCAATATTATGACAGATACTGCATTCTAGCAGCGGAGTCGTTAGGTGCAAAAAAAATGCAAATACAGAGATAGTAATAAATAAGAGCTGTGCAAAAAATAGCAGCAGCAGGACAGAGAACATGCAGAATATAATAAATAATAGGTGTTTACAAGATGTTTATTGTGTGAGGAGAAGGTGTATGAGGGGTGTGTGAGAGAGAAGAGGGTGTGTGAGGGAGAGGAGAGTGTGTAAGGGATGTGTGTGGGTGTGGAGGGTGTGTGCGGGGTGTGTAAGGGGTGTGTGAGGGAGAGGAGGGTGTGTAAGGGGTGTGTGTGTGTGGAGGGATAAAGAGGGTGTGTGAGTGGTGAGAGGGAGTGAAGAGGGTGTGTGAGGGGCGTGTGTTTGAATGAGGGTGTCTGAGGGGTGTGTGTGGGTGAAGAGGGTGTGTGAGGGGTGGGTGGGGGTTAAAGAGGGTGTGTGAAGGGCGTGTGAGGGTGAAGAGGGTGTGTGAGGTGTATGTGTGTGGTTGAATGAGGGTGTGTGTGCGTGTGTGTGGGGTCCACAGTGCTGGTGACTTTGTGGATACAGTGTGTAAATGTGTGTGACAGAGCTGAGAGAGACCCCAGTGATCTTCTCGACTGTCCTCACTTGCTCAGCTGTCCTCGTATATTGCATAATGTAAACTGTATGTGAATTGACATTGTTTATAAAAGAGACAAACACACACATAGACACACAGACACACACAGACACACACAGACACACACACACACACACACCACTGGGTGCTGTAGGGTCTGTCTGGGGCGTCTGTAGTCTTTGACTGCTGTACACCTGATGTAAAGGTCCCAGGACGCACAGAAGAAGTGAAAGATCTGTAGGAAGACACGTTTGAGAGAAACTGATATCTCTGAAGTCCACTGCTCCATCTTTTCCTATAGAGAGAGAGGGGGGATGGGTGGATAACTTAAATTCAATTAAACAATCTATTACATTCACTTTATCCTTTCTCTGAAAATGAACTAAACACTCACTCTAATCCTAGTCTTGCAAGGCTACTTCTGACCGTCAGACCATAGTGGTTTAAAGCACCCCCACAACCCTGGTTAAGGATAAACGGTTCAGATAATGGGTGGATGGATGGATGGCTGGATGGACAGATGGATCTATGAATCATAGTGACATGTCATGTGAGTACCGTCAAAATTCTAATAGCTGTGGCCAGATGATGGATGGATGGATGAACAGATGGATGGGTAAATGGATGAGGAATGTTATGTGAACACAGCTAAAATTTCAATAGCTGTGAAGAGATAAGGGATGGATGGATAGATGGATGAATGAATGGATGGATGGACAGACTGATGAATGGATGGATAGATGGATGAATGGATGGATGGATGGACGGACTGATGAATGGACGGACAGATGGATGGATGGATGGATGACACATGTCACATGAACACAGTCAAAATTTTGATAGCTGTGGATGGATTAATAGATGGATGGATAGATGGATTAATGGATGGATGGATGGATGGATGGATGGATGGATGGGTTCTATGTAGCATCTGAGGTTGATACTGTAGGCCTGACCTTAACCTCCACCCAGCACCTAAACCTGTCCCTTCATCCTTCATCAGACCCTTAATTTAGTGTATTGAGATGAACCATAGGGGTCCTTCAGAATAAAGTGTGACCGTTACCATCCTCCAGATCTTGCTCTTCCTCTGTATATACTTCAGTCCTCTCATCTGAGGAACTTACTTGGCATTGCGGTCCAGAGCGTCAGTCAGACTCAGTGCCAGCTCCTCTGCCCTGTCCTCAAATGCCATCTTTATCTCATCCAGCATGACGGCTTTCCTGTGGCTAAAAGTGGAGGACGCAGTCCTCCGCCTGGGAGGGGAACTGGCCGAGAAAAGAGGAAGAGAACGAATACATTGGGCACAACGGTCTCTTTTGTAATGGATGAGCAACAGTCCTGTCACACAGCGTGATACAAACTCATGCAGTCTGACTGTGCAGTCAGGCTGTGAAGGCCAAGTCTTCTGCGTGAACTTGGTTTTGCTACAGATGTTCTGTCTTTCTGTCTACTCTGCACCTTATTACTACTTATTTCAGTATTACTGATCTACTACTGACCTCTATTAAGTTTAATAACAGGCTCCTAACCACCATTTGTGTTGTGGGTGGTGGTGGCCTAGTGGGTAGGATCGACCAAGAGGTCATGTGTTCTAATCCTACCTTCAGCATCCACCCCTGGGTTCCTGAGCAAGACCCTTAACCCCAAGTTGCTCCAGGGAGACTGCCCCCTGTAGTTAGGGAATGGAAGTCGCTTTGGATAAAAGCATCTGAGAAAATGCCGTAAATGTGTTACTAGTAATTCACTTCACTGTGTTATTAGTGTTTTCAGCCTTAGTGTATTTCATATTGAGTATTTACTGCAGAGTTTTTATTTGAGTTTTATTTGGTACTTCATATTTTAGATTGTTCTTGCCTCTGTCTGACTGCGCAGTCGTAACATAAGCACAGTTATAACCCATTTGTTGAGGTTTTTTCTAATTGTATTTGTAGGAAAAAACCAAACACACCTCTTTGGTCTCGGTTCGTCCACTCTGCTAGTGACCATGTTGTCCAGTATAGAGGAGAAATTCCTGAACGCCTCTGAGTTAAAACCACTCAAAACCATCTGGAGGCCACTGGAGAAAACACACACACACACACACACACACACACACACACACACACGCGCACACACTCAATTACACTCTTAAACTGGAACACATTACAGTGATCAGCTGCTCCGTCTCCACTCTCCATATTAATAATTGAATTAGTAATTCCATATAATGGTTCATTAAATGAATCCAAACAACTGAGCCTTAGTTCATCCATCATTTCATTTATGAATTGATCCAAACAAACCAAAAAATGACTGTAGAGGGAATGTGCTGGTGTCAACAATAACACCCACTGTAGGAAAGACCACTGTTGTTACACTTACGGCATTTTACAAACAATTTACGAGGCTACAAAGCATGCAGGTATGGGCAATTTGGCAAGAGTCTACAGGACCAAGAATTCAAAACTGAAGGTAGTATGAGTGTCTCAGCCTGGCCCTGTAGAATTATTAAAGAACATCTGAAGAACTCTGTATTTAACTGGTGTGTTAAGATCAGGTGAGATAACACTAAAGTTTGATGTAATGAAGTTGTTTTTTATATGTAAGGCTTGCAAAGTACCTAAAGATACATGGTGCAGTACAGGCCAAACGTCTGGCCCCAGCTTTGGATTTTTAAAAGAATGAACTATATGCTGCTTTACAAATTTTTATTACAACTGGCCACTTACAGTCACGCGAGAACAAACCGCAGCACACAGTGTGAAAAGCTCCATCAACGTCTCAAAGTCATTCTCGAATTGCCAGAGACTTGTGTTAATCATTAGAAATCCCTCCAAATTCTTAACAAACAAATGTAACTGACAGCGTACATTGTTGCAATACACTTTGGAACCAGTCAGTTACATTCGTTTAAACTATTTCTAATGTTTTAAGTACATCTAATGATACGCCACTCTTGCGAAACACTCTTCTGCAAGAGTAGCGTGTCATTTACTTAAAAAAAAAAAACATAATTCGTGGGTGGGCCCAAAACTTTTGGCCTGAAATGTAAGGTAACGCTTCTTTTTGACCACAACCGGCTGTATTACATTGCATTACAACAGAAGCTAATTGTGCAACATCTTTTTCTCTGTCCTATAGAGGCCTGCAGGATGTAACATTACCCCAAAATGCCAGAGAATACCGGAGAACAAAAAACTAGACCTCTTTAGGCTTCATAACACACCAGTATTTGGGCTCGGATCCAGTGGGACACATCGTTTTGTGATTGTATGGGTGTGTTCAGTAGACACTGTGGTTCGTGTGGTTCGTTTACCGATCAGTTTCAAAGCTGTCCTCCTTCTCCGAGCCATACAGCTCTTTCGCAACACTCTTGTGCACCTCCTCCAACAGCTTCCGCAAGTCTGCAAGTCACACACACACACACACACACACACAAATTCAACACTGATGTGCCAATGTCATACCCACACTGATGTGCAATATAAAGCCAAACTTCTTTTAGATGAAAGAGCTGGAGAATGTTGTAGAATGATGAACATTTTGATGCTTAAGTAAGTGAAGTTTATTAATGAAGGGCTTTTCCTAGACAGACGTCACAAAACGCTGAACAATACAACTCCATGGAGGTTGAAAAATGCAGGATATAAAATAAAACATAAAGATATGCTAGTAAAAGCTACCCAGAGGTTTGTCTAAAAGGGCAAGTCGTAACATGGGTTTAAAAATGCTTAATTCGACCAGTTGCTCTAGTCTCAGGGCCGCTGGAAGGCTGTTCCACAGTCTGGGAGCAAATGAATGAAATGCACACTTTTCACATGTCTTCAGCCTGGACCAAGGAACAGAAATAAGGCCTTGTTTTGTGGATCTCATGTTCACTGGGGATGATGTTCTGAATGAGACAATACTTGGCAGCCAATTGGAACAGAAGTCATTTATGTACACTACATAGACAAAAGTATTGGGACGTCTGACCATTTAACCAACAGGGACTTCAATGACATTGCATTTAAATACATTGCCTTTAATATGGAGTTGGTCCCTCGTTGCAGCTATAACAGCGTCGTCCACTCTGTGGGAATTTGTGCCCATTCATTCTGTCGAGCATTTATAAGGTCAGATGCTGATGTTGGACGAGAAGGTCTGGATCACAATCTCCATTCCAGTTCATCCAAAAGGTGTTGGATGGGGTTGGGACTTTATTCAAATCTGAAAAACAGGTGTCTCCCAGTACTTTTGTCCATATAGTGTATGCCAGTCTCAAAAGATGAAAACCTTCCAAAATAAAATAAAATAAAATGCATGAAAAATGTAAGTTGACTCCACAGATGCGTGTGGTTTAGCATCTGACAGTGTAAAACGGTTGTGCAGTTTTTGTTTTGACAGGTCTGTAATTAGCAGTTCTCACTTTGCTACAGATCTAACAGGCCTTGGTGAAAAGAGGAACTGAGAAGCAGAGCAGAGCAAAGTACAAGGGTTACAATCATAATGTATTATATACATTGTATATATATATATATATGTATGTATATATATATATATACACACACACACACACACACACACACATACATACATCTTGAGCCAACCCTCATTTCTTTATATCTTGCACTGAATCCCCTTGTTGGTGCCAAAAATATTATTAAATTAAATTTGATAAAATTAAAGAAATGGGAACATATGTGTTATTGCAACAGGCTGCAAAGTGTCTAAAGACACAAGGAGCCTAGATAAAGGAATTCCAGCCACTCAGCATTCAGCACCACCAGTATACTGATCACCGCCTGATCATTTATGTAATAGAATACAAAGAATAATTCTGCAGTTTTAGCTTTAACAGGTCTGTAATTATAAGTTCTCATTTTGCTTCATATCTTGCAGGTCTTGGTGAAAAGGGGAACTGAGAAATCTAGAGCAGAGCAAAGTAGATGGTTACGATGACCTGGGGTTACGACGACCTGGGCTTAAAACGATCTGAGAAATTGCCCGCTGGACAGTGTTAACACCTTGGCCTCAGCCAGACTATGTAAACGACTCTTTGGAAGTAGAGACGTTTACAACGTTTAGCCATGCAAATGTGTAAAAGACAACCGTCTGCCACCTTCTGCTCAACCAAGATTTCCTGTTTTATTCCCATTCGTTTCATCACATCACACACTTGCCTTCCTTAATGTTATTTATTCAGTCATCTACTAATCAGCATTTTAATTACCGCCAATGCATAACATATTGCCATGAAGTGAATGGAGATTATCGATCATTTCTGCACAATTCAATTATTATAGTGTAGACTAGGTTTCTCAAGGTGGTTTTATTTAATGAGTCAGTATCGTTCACAGTGGTGTTGAAGTGTTTAATCCTAACTTTGTGGTTATGAATACGCTGCCTAATGCCTAATGCAGAAATGTGAAAATATAATTGAGTTCTCATATAAGTATACACTATATGAACAAAAGTATTGGGACGCCTGACTATTACACCAACAGGGACTTTAATGACACTGCATTCAAATCCATAGACTTTAATATGGAGTTGGTCCCCCTTTGCAGCTATAACAGCTTCCACTCTTCTTGGAAGATTTTGGAGTTTCTGGGGGAATTTGCGTCATTCTGAGGTTTTCATTAGAGGTTTTTATTACTGGAGTATTTATGAGGTCAGACACTGATGTTGGAGGAGAAGGTCTGGCTCTCAATCTCCGTTCCAGTTCATCCCAAAGGTGCTGGATGGGGTTGAGGTCAGGCCTCTGTGTGGGTCAGTCAAGTTCTTCCTCAATGAACTCCTCCAGCCACGTCTTTATGGAGTTCGCTTTGTGCAGTGGGACACAGTCATGCTGGAATTGAAAAGGTTCTTCCCCACAAAGTTGGAAGCATGGTGTTGTCCAAAATGTTTTGGTCTGCTGAAGCATTAAGATTGATCTTCACTGGAAGTAAGGGGTCTAGCACAAAACCCTGGAAAACAGGTGTGTCCCAATACTTTTGGTCATATAGTGTACGTATCCATCCCACAAGATGGAAAGAGAAGTGCATGTCTATGCAATCTTACACTGCCCCCTGGTGATCGAAGACTTTAACACAATTTAGCTGATATTTCTGGACAGATCTCATTTAGAGGCAAACGGCTTAAAATAAACAACATTCTCTCCATATTCAGATCAGTGAAAGTCACACACATTAATAGCACTAAGCATCTTCCCCCTCGTCACCATAAAACCTAATTAATGTGAAGAAAACTGAGGAATACTCATCAAATTAAAAAATGGGTTGATGTGGGGACACAAATTAGAATCGCAATAACTTAGGGAATGAATTGGCTGGCATTAGGCTTCATAAAACTCATTCTCATGATCTCATTTTAAACGCTCTTGGATTTAATATCTATTAAAAAAAAATGAGGACAATGTTTCTCGATTAGGGATTTAATCACTTTTCTATCAAGCCCCATGAAAAATAATAATGCCCATGTTGATTTTCTTTTTCTCATCAAAGGTTTTTTTTAGACCTCCGGTTCCTTTTAACACAAAAACAAGTTTTATCATCAACCTATTTAAGAGGTAACAATAAAAATTAAATAGAGAGACATATCTTTACAGGCCAGCCCTCGGATTTCACCCGTAAATCTGAAGGATTAGTCGCTTCTTCAATTAACTGCCTACACTAAAAGAGGCTTTAATCTCTCTTTTGACTGTGGAGTGTCTTTCTTTGGGTATTAAATAAGTGGAAGTGGCTATGTATAAAAAAACAAGGCCAGCCTCCCAGTGTACACAGCTTGGACCCAGGACCAGTGTCATTGTCCACCTCAGTCAGTAGAGGGCGCTAGAATACGGTGCTGGTTTTCTGTATGCAGATTTGTGGACAGTGCAGCCAAAGTGGTCTTTTTAAAGGGGACATATTATGCAAAACTCACTTTAGTTATAACAGGTCTATGGGCTACAAAACATGTTCATGAAGTTCTTTGCACAAAATCACTCTCACATAAAGAGATCTCACCAGCTTTATTCTTCACAGTTTCAGGCCCTTTCAAAATGAGCCGTTTGGATGGAGGGTCTAGTGTGACGTAAGACACTGGGCAAATTTGCATAGAACCGCCCCTCATCTGTTGGGACCCCACCCACTAGATTAGTCGAAGATCCGCCATTTTGTCTGCTAGTTTTACGAGCACAGATAAGCCGAGCGCTACGGCTACAGGCAAAGGCAAGTCACACATGAAGTGTTGTGTTGTTGCTGTAAAGAACCCTCTACTTTCTCCCAGACAAAGAAAAACAAAGAACTGCGTGGCTCCATTTAATTTTCGATGGCCATGTCCCAACAACAATCGGTTTCGTTCCACCTTAAAAAGTTACATTGAATAAGGAGCTGTGAATAAGGTGCTAACTTCAGTGTTGTGGGGGGATCTGTACCTACTGTCTGCGACAAGTCAGCAGATGAGGGAGATTTAAGTACTTTCAAATAATGACTTTTGTGTTTCTATCACAGTTAAGTATGAACTAGCTTGTTCATTTCATTTCGTTTCGTTAGCATGGGATGGGTGGGGGGTGGCCAGCAACAGCTTATTTGCATGAAAGGGACAGAGCCCTGAAACGGCTTATTTTGAAAGGGACTGAAACTGTGAATAATAAAGCTGGTGATATCTCTTTATGTGAGAGTGATCTTGTGCAAAGAACTTCATGAACATGACTTGTATAGCTAATAGACCTACTATAAGTTGTTTTTTAAAAAAGTGAGTTTTGCATAATATGTCCCTTTTAAGGTTCATGTTTTGTTTCTGACCCTTTATAGAAATCCTTATAGAGGTTCTAGAACTCAAAGTTTGCTGCTGTTATTTCATTTATGGAAACTCCATACAAAGAAAACAGAAATAACTGGAAAACAGCTTGCTAGAAATGTACATGTATACATTTGCAAATATTTCTTTCTTGGTGAAAACTATGGTTTCAAGTCACATCTTTTGATGTGATTACATGGAACATCATAGACGATTTTACTGGACGCTTCATGAAACATGTTGCACAAAGTTGAGGTGCTTGCAACCATAGTGACTGAGTTGCAGGACATTTTACATTATGCAACTGAAGTGCAATTAAGTTTCATGTAGGTTTCAAGAAACTAAAGTTTCATGTTTCAGGGAGTAAAGTAGGACATCACTTCTCCAAATTGTATCACAGCTCTAGGTGAATGTAGTGTTAGGAGTCTTGCCTAAGGACTCTTATTGGTGTAGTGTGGTGTGTATAAGGACTCTTATTGGTGTAGTGTGGTGTATAAGGACTCTTATTGGTGTAGTGTGGTGTGTGTAAGGACTCTTATTGGTGTAGTGTGGTGTGTATAAGGACTCTTATTGTGTGTAAGGACTCTTATTGGTGTAGTGTAATGTGTATAAGGACTCTTACTGGTGTAGTGCGGTGTGTAAGGGCTCTTATTGGTGTAGTGCGGTGAGTAAGGACTCTTATTGGTGTAGTGTGGTGTGTGTGTAAGGATTCTTATTTTTGTAGTGTGGTGTGTAAGGACTCTTATTGGTGTAGTGTGGTGTGTAAGGACTTTTATTGGTGTAGTGTGGTGTGTAAGGGCTCTTATTGGTGTAGTGTGGTGTGTGTGTGTAAGGACTCTTATTGGTGTAGTGTGGTGTGTAAGGACTCTTATTGGT
>JBBPCX010069223.1:0-11529 GCA_037974365.1 Hydrocynus forskahlii
GAAGGAGAGAGAGAGAGAGAGAGAGAGAGAGAGAGAGAGAGATATAGAGAGAGATCTGCAGCATCTGACCTAAACACAGCAGCAGTGATCAGGGCAAGTGTTGCAGCTTCCTGAAGGATCTGTTCCTCTTCTCTCTCCCTCACACAAACATGCACGCGCGCACACACACACACACACACACACACAAACACACACACACACACACACACACACTTAGATGCTCCTAAAGGAGTACAAACCCTTCTGTGAAACACAATCAAAACAAAATTTAATGCACGAGTTTGTTTTCCTGTTTTTGTGGGGTATTCCCACGCTGTTCCTGTAGGACTGTTGCTAAACACTGAATTCAGTTTAAAGAAATGGTTCCAGTGAAAGATTAAAGGTATACAACTTTCTGCCAGATGTAGTCAATCTGACAAGATATCTTTGGAGTCATAATTTTGCTTCTTTAAATTAGCACTGGAGATACAAGGCAAATGTTGCCAATAAACACTATAAGGCAATAGTCACCGAAAGAGTTTCTTTATTTATCTCCTATTTATGACAGTTGTTGCCACAAAACTGGAGTTTAGATTTGCAATCCTACTCCTCCTACTCCTGGAGTAGGAAATATTATGGAACTCTAGTTCTAAACAAAAGAAGCAAAATGGTCTAATCAGAAAATAGTGTAAATTAAATTATTTTACTTTAAACTCGAGTACCTCTGTCATATTTTACCGTTCTTTATTAAAGCCATTATTAATATATATTATTAATATAATAATTGATATAGCCATTATTAATATATAAAAAGCCATTATTGTTGTGAGGAACAGGAAAATAAGGACATTTGGTCTCTATAAAGAGCAAAATACATGTCTACACACATAAGAATGCTTCTAAACCATTCAGACATGTTCTGTCAAACACAACCCCAGAAACCCTCTTGATTCATATCATGAATTACCAAGGAATTCCCACTGAGTTTGACCACCACTAACAACTAGCCTTGCTGTGGGTGAGCATGTCCTAAAGCCTGGAGGTAGCCATTAACAGTCAACAGTATGGTCATAGGGACAGAAAGTAAAACAATTCTTTACTTTTTTGTCATATTTGACACTAAAAATAGATAAACAAAAAACAGGTGTACCTCAAAGTGCAAATTCAGTGGAGTTTAGCAATTACAGCTTTGAATGGGATTATAAGACCTCTATCAGCCCAAGGCCTTTGTTCACCAAAATTATAAACACAGATCAGGGGCCTGAAGGCTGAACATAGAGCACCAGACTGCCAGTTCACAAGCTCTGAGTAATTAGGATGAATGTCCCTGCTTAAAACTTAAGACAATGTTAAATAATGTAAGATATGATTTGATTTGAAAATTACACTCATCCAAATGACCATTTCAGTATTCATAGTATTTAGTAATGCCATTAAAATGCTTTGGTGCCATTTTAGCAGGCAAGCAGCAGCCCTAATGTTTCCTAATGCCCTTCCATTCCAAGAAGTGCAATAGTTTTCTGATGTTAACACTGGCATTTAGGCGCCTTTCTGCAGCTTTTAGGGAACATTAGCTTTGTTACATGGCATGCACAGTGGAGCCGGCTCTCTCTGGATAATCTAATGTTCCTGCATTTGTCCAAAACCACACACTTCTACACTTTACCTTCAACACTAATGAGTGCACATCTAATGTGGATCTGTTAGTGCATTGTTTTTTAAACTCAATGTAGATGCCGCATGTGGGATTTGGGTTGCAGAATCAGGGTCAGGAAAACCCAGCCAGTGTTCAGCTTTCCTTTGTTATTACTACAGCAACAAATCAGATCAAGGCAATAATCATATCAAACCGCAACTACACTGCTGAATTTAAATTGCCCACCAAAATCACCACGTGATTCTATAATAGGGGTAGCACAGTGGGTAAATATAATAGCAGTAGCAAACCCTGGGTCCTTTCTGTGTGGAGTGTGCATGTTGTCTGAATGGGTTTCTACCAGGTACTCCAGTTTCCTCCCACAGTCCAAAGACATGCATGTCTGGCAATGGAGATTGGAGTGTGTGAATGCGTTTGTCTCTGAGTTTGCCCTGTAATGGACTGGTGACTTGTCCAGAGTGTTTCTGTGCCTTTTCCCCAGTGACCACTGGGATAGACTCCAACACCCACATGAGGATGAGGATAAAACATTCAGACACCAGATGGGTAATAGCAAAAACAAAGTAATAGCCAGAGGCACACAAAGTACTTAACTTCATTACTTAAGTGAAAGTACAGATACTACTAGTGAAATGTTACTCCAATACAAGTGAAAGCCATACAGTCAAATTTCACTTAAGTCAAAGTACTGAAGTACTTGCTTCCGAAATACTTAAGTATTAAAAGTACATATTTCACTGCATTGTTGATTTATTGCCACCATACTTACAATACCTAATGGATCTAACTTGCTTGTAGAAGATGTAGCATAAGGAATATGCTTTTAGGCAAACATGGCACACACTTAAAACGATATGAATTTTTGATCTTTTCCATAAACTTAAACATCGACTCTAAATATGGCCATGGATGCGGGCATGAAGGGTCGCCGTCTCCGTCTCAGTCCATTCTCCCCAGAGATGTTCACAAGTCATTTTTAATAAGTCCAAGTCAAGTCTCAAGTCTTTGTGCTCGAGTCCAAGTCAAGTCTCAAGTCTTTGAGTGGCAATATCAAGTCAAGTCTCAAACCTTTAGTCCCAAGTCTAAGTCTATGGGGTGCCATTTGTAAAAACAACTTAACAAATTTAGAGGTGTCATTTTTTCATAATTTATTGCAATTTTCACACAATTTTCACACATTTAGAGCTAAATGTGTAAAAAAAACCCTAAAAACTAAATGTTGTGCTCTAAGTCTAAATGTTGCACTTTTACAAACTGCGACTCTAAATGTGGGATTTTTGAACTTTAAATGTTTAGAAGATATGCTAGTTGGCCACGCCCCGTGATTACAATTGGCTGTTACTTAGCAGGGGGCTGGACTGCGTGCTGTGATATTCCCTCACCAACATGGAGGATTTGCCTTAAAGGATCTTAAATCTAAATGTTAAATATGAAAAATATATCTCGCACTCTAAATTTGAAACTTCACAGTTAGATAGGGCTCGGTGACATCTTTCCAACGACCCCTCGTTTAACATAATAGCCCTCCGGCGATCCGGAGTTATTAGCCGAAAACCATTCACCTCAGACAAAAATAATGGGACGCTGGGGCAAGGTGAACGGTTTTCGGCTAATAACTCCGGATTATGGAAAACGAGGGGTCGTTGGAAAGAGTGCGAGATAAATAAATAATTCCATGAAATGAACACTGTTTACGAGTCCGAGTCAAGTTTCAAGTCGTTGAGGGCAAGTCTAAATTCAAGTCACAAGTCTTTGTTTGTGCGACTTAAGTGTGACTTGAGTCCCCATCTCTGATTCTGCTGTCACTGATTGGCCGTGTTTAAGAAATGCTGGCGTTGCAGTGTTACGGTGTACAAACATGACGTAACACTACAGGTGATTTCTGATAGGCTTTCATCTGCTAAAAAACCAATCACGTTTTAGAAAAGTAAGACAATAACATCCACTTTCAGAACGGAAGGTAATGAGTAATGAGAACCTTGACAGAAATGTAGTGGAATGAAAGTTATAAGTTTCAAAAAAAAAAAACCTACTCAAGTACAGATACTCAAAAACTGTACTTAAGTACAGTACTCAAGTAAATGTACTTCATTACTGTCCAACTCTGGTAATAGCTCACAATTTCTAATGGGTACCTGTGACAAATACAACATTTGGAAGAGTTGGGTGATATGGAAAAAATATAACAAATTTGAACAGAATATGTTTTTTCTCACATCTTATAAGCTGGAACAGACCAAAAGAGTCAGCAGTGCCACGTTTAAAATATATCAAAAACTACAACAAGTATAAGTTTTGCGCTAAATACAGTTAAGAAGACATAATTATAATACAGTTGTAAAATGTTACTATATACTAATGATATCATTATATACTCATGATTTCAAGCATACTATGACCTAATACTACATTATAATGACTCAGATAAGCATCACCATAATTCCCAGCTCTACAGTGAAGCTGTGTTCTACAGCCCTACCAGATGCCAATATGCTCTGTGTGTCAAGATAAACATAACATCAGTTTTGCAGAAGGTTTAGCTCAGGGTCTGCAGATGTGCATCTTGATATCTGGTGACGTTACCACATACCAGCAGCACTTTTTCTCTTCACTGATGGTCCTGCCTTAGATCAGATAGTGTATCCTCTCTACTTGTCTTGATAGAGAGGAATCATAACAACAGCAGTGTCTAAAATAGCAGTGCAAAACAACGGAAGCATACGTGACAAACATTAACTTTGCTATGATGGGTTCTAAACACATTCATTGGTATTAATCCAATGAGTCCAAGCACATCCACACAGTGATGCGTACATCAGCAATGCAATGCAACAAAAGCATGACAAACTACTTTGGAAAATGTACTGTAAAGGGTTGCAAACACAATCATTTGTCTTATTCTAATTATTCCAAAAGGTCTGCTTTGCCAGGAATTGCTAGATTGTCTGTTGCTGGACGAACACCAAAATGAAACACATGATCGATCACTTTTGTGCATTAGTACTTCATTCTCATTTTCCCTTTGCAATGGAAGAGGGAAAAAGAGCATTAATTAATCACCTCTACCATTTTTGCTTTCATCTCTGTTACATTATCTCTAGTTGTGTCGCCTTGGTCATGTCTTAGTTAACCTCTCGGATTGTTATATGTTTTTTTGACCCTTTTTTTAGTGTTTTGTCAGTATCATTAGTCTTTGTGTCTTGATGTGTTTAAACTGTTTTGATTATCATGTGGTTCTGTGTACCCATAGAATCTTTGTTTTTACAGAGGATAGACAGTAATTTAAATGCTTACTAAGACCAATGATTTGGGTCCAGTATGAATCTGCAACATCTGTAGAAGAACTTGTAATGGTGTGCAATATGGTAGAAGTATAATATCATGATCCTGAAATAGACAAAAACGAGCCAAAGTACTGCACTTAAATACGTAAAAAACTACTAATACAAATGTTTTTTATTCAATGTTTCAGACACTACACTCTAAATCTAATGAGGCCTTAGTGAGCTCTGTTTGGAACGAAATATGCAACTGTTCTTCAAGTACTGTTAATTTCACAATATCAAGTCAAGTCAAGTCAAGTAGGATTTTATTGTCATTTCCTCCATATACACACAGTACATAGTAAAAACGAAACAACATTCCTCCAGGACCATGGTGCAACACAAGAGCAGAACAGAACAGAACACAAGACCACAAGTGCAGACAGGAAAAGAGCTAGAAAAAAGAACACAAGAGCAGCAATACAACTAAACGAGACAAGACAAGACAACGTTCTGTGCATATGCTCAGAAAAGCACAGTGAGGCATTTTGTAAGATTAGTTAACATAATTATAGATACTGTCACATTTCACAGCTCCACCATTTAAAAACTAAAAAAAAAAAAAGAAAAAAAAAAAAAAGAGAGAAATACTTGTACCTCTCACAAGGCACTGCAATTTAGGCTTCTTGGGCAGCAATTGGGTAAGTTCAATAGGTCCACTTGCCTATTATGGAACAGTGAGAATTTGTGTGTGGAGCATTTTGTGTGTCCTTCAGTCCAGGCAATTTGTGGCAAATTGTGGAAAGCATACATATCTGAGCTAATCCCTTTTAGATTACATGGCAGAAGCTTCTGCTGTGGTTTCGACCCTCTCATAGTGTTGAGATGAACAGAATTAGCATTAAGATGCAGCATGTTTGTTGGGCTAAACAGCTTTTGAACCAGGAGCTAAGCAGGTAAACTAGCGCCATGTTATCATCTCCCTGCTCAACGCTCCCCGCTACTGACCCCTCATCTTTTCGAATCCTCTGCACAGCAGGCAATCTCATAAAGCTGATGAGAACGCTCCCGCGTGTCTGCCTCCAGCTTTATTACAGCGGCAGAGAAAATAACCCCATACAGAAGCTTTATTGGGGCTGAGGTAGCGTCCTTTGGGCAGCCATCTCTTATCGCTTAGTTTTGTCACTAATCTTTTTAGTGCTAAATGCTGCTCCCTGCATTTCTCAAGGTTACAGAATGGATATGACAGATAGATGAAAACAAAGGAAGAATAGGACCAAAGGGAAAGGAGAATGCAGAAATAGATGTAAAGGCCCATAAACATGAATTCCTTGTTCATTTATATAACCCTATTTGGACATGTTCCTGTGCTATGCAGACCTAGTATTGCTGTACCTCTACATCTTTCTCTCCACACAGGTTCTGGTCTTCCTCACATACACACAGACACAGCACAGAAAGGTAATAGGATTTGTGAGAACATCAGTCCTCTACAGCATAGCTGAGCTAGCAAGGCAAACCACACTGTTAGCATAGCACAAAGTCAGACTGCCTCTAATTTTAATATGCGATATGGAAACTAGCAGATGCTTCCAAAGCCAAAGGTTCTGTCAAAGCTGAGTGGCAATTGCAAAGGAAAAACTTACTCATTCCCACTTCGAGGCCCTTAGCTGCACCGTCTGCCTACCTCAGATAAATGTTTAGCCAACCATTTGCATTTCAAGGCATTTATCTGAAATAAGTTCTAGCACCAATATGACAGACTGCTTCCATCATACAGCCTGGCTCAGCAATTTCACTTCCAGAAGTACGTGGTTTCCCAAGCTTCGTCTTAATCCTCAAAGTTGAGTTATGAGCAATAAACACTAGCTGATTACAGACAATCAAATGCACTGAGTGAGAACAAAAACAAATCATGCTACGGCATGCTACAGTGCTGTACAGCTGTACACATTATTGACCATCTGTTGCTTGGAGCTTTTCTCAGGCCTGGAATTTGGTTCAAACTTGGAGTTTGAGAGGTTTCAGTCAACTAAACCCGAGCCTGACACAATTTTGTCTTAACCAGACCAACGTCAAACCATCGCCAACAAGTACAAAACTGACCCAAGCTAAAGAAAATTCTATCCAAAACTGCAGCCTATTATCACCCAACATGCTGAACAAGATGTCACTGGATAACAGCTATCCCTGGTTGATAGCTAAGTTTAAACTCTGCTTTAACAAACTTAATTAAGAGCACTGCATTCAAACAACACCAAAGACAAAGTTTGAATGCTTTTTAATGCTGACAGCTAATAGTGAGATGTTCCCTTTTATTTAATTCTAAAACTCTTTTTCTACCCTGACTATAAATTATATTTGGCTGAACAAATTCAATATGAAAGTTCTTTTTGCTGAACTAATCTGTCCTGTCTTGGATCATGTTTTATTCCCCCTGCATCTGTTTTCCCTCAAACATGGACCTGCAAAATTCTGTCATCATCACGAGTGTTTGTCTCCACCAGTTTGTTTTTAAAAGCTGTTTTAAGGTTGTGAAAGTATAAAGGAATGGAGAAAAACTACAGCAGGGTCAAATGTCTTTTACAAAAAAACAAAACAAAATTTGAACTCAACCTGAGCCACGTATACCAGCAACTCCAAACCAGACATGAGCCATCCATATTTCAAACTGAGTTGCTGCTGCACAATTTATCAGTCCCCCTGTATCAGTCCCCCTTGACTACAAGACAGATGTTATTTTGGAGATGGATCAACACAGATAAAACATGGTAGAGGTGTACAAGGGTATCAGACACAGAATTTTTACCCAGTTGAGTATCCCCGTGGGATTGAGCCCAACTAGAGCTGCTCTGTGGCCAGGAACTGTCCCCTGATGAGGCGTTAGAGAATGAGCAACACAGACACATCAAGAGACGAGAGACAGCCTCTAACTGCCACATCAGGTGTTTCTGATGAGGCAGCCATTTGCTCTGTATTACAGTTGAATTGTATAGTGTATTTGTGCTGAAAAGGCACAAAATTTGCCAGAAGAATGAGGTATGTGTTCAAAATGCAAATAAGGATTTAGCACTGAATCGAGTTCACATCTTGAGGGGCAGCATAAGCTGATTAGTGAATATCCATACGATTAATCAATGTACAGGAAAAAAGTCCTGAGGTGCATGCAAATGGATAAATAAAGAAAAGGCATGGATTCAAAAGTGGAAAGTAGGAGAACTGTCTCTTTAAGCTGGAACTGTCACTGAAAAAAAATCAAGATGGCTAGACACTCAGTAGATGCTTTGCAGGATGAGGATAAAGCCAAAGGAATGTGTCTGAGTTTACTGAAAGTATGATAAAAAATGAGTAGAATGTTAACGCCGGTGGTGGTGGCCTCTTTAAGATTAGTGCTGACTCCATGACCAACTTTGTCACACGAATAACAGCACTATCTGCCAGTTATGTAGGTTAGCGGAGAATGAGCCGAGGAGGAGGTTTATTTTGGCAGCGCCGTTCATTTGGCCTCTGGTGCATCATTCTGTTTTAATGATAAAAAGTCCTGCTGCCTTCCAGCCTGCTGTTTCAGAGCACAGGAAAATACAGAGTGCACTCCAAATCAAAACCACATGAGCTCCATCACACTCAAGCTTTCAGAGACAAGAAAAGAGGGAGTGAGGGTGAGAAAAGGTGGAGGACAGAGAGGTAGAGAGAGGGGGAAGAGAGAGACAAATGAGAGAGAGAGAGAGTGAAGGTAATAGAGAAAGATACAGATAGAATGAGTAGAATGAGAGAGAGATTAGAGGGAAAGAAAGAAAGAAATAGAATAAAAAAGAGAGACAGAAGACATAGAAAGAGAGACTGACAGACTGAGAGAGAGAGAGAGAGAGAAAGAGAGGGGAGGGGAGGTATGATAAGGAATGTGTGTTGAGTTCCAGTGTGAGGAAATGAACAGGCTTTGTGCCTCAGAAAGAGATGGAAAAGGGATTGGGGCTGGAATTCTGGATTTACCACACACACACACACACACACACACACACTCATACACACATAAACACACACACACACACACACACACACACAAACACTGTGCCCATACTGCAGATGGACAGATTGGTAAGATCCTACCTCCACTGTCTTTGAGATGAAGGGCAATCTTGGTGTCATCTGTAAGAGAGAGAGAAAGAGAGAGAGAGAGAGAGATGATGAGTATGAGAGCAATAAGATTTTATTCTCCATGAGCAGGTGAGTACATGTGTGGCCCTAACATGGTTACTACAGTTAGGGGGTCCACTGGCCCTGTTACGCTCTGTTAAGGAGCTGCCTTAGGTACCATCTACTGATGGGCAATATTTTAACGACCAGCCATGCGTGTTAGTTCCACGTTGCACAATACAAAGTTCCATGTCTACTACACCTTGTCTTAATAATACCTCAGCCCATTCTGACAGAATAACAACACCATTACTGATACCAGAGTTCGCAGAAATAAAATGTTTCATTAAGCGTTTCATTAGGCCAAACTAAATTAATATTGCTACGGAGCAAGTTCAGTTTTGAATTCTGTGTTTTAGAGCACAGGTCATTTACATATCAGTCATAAACACACAGTAACAAAGGCTGTTTAGTTATAAAGGATAAACAGTGGTTGGAAAATGGTCATTTAAATCAATTATAACATAAAACATAAAGATAAGCAGAACATAAAACCACATAAACATCATAAGTGCAGCTAAAGAAAAAAACAAAAACAAAAGATGAAAGTAGAATGTGGGCTCTTTACATTGCCACCTGTCTATATGTAGAGAGGTACAAATATACTCAGAGGAAACAGTAAGGCCACTTGTTGTTGGTGCACAATTACTAAAGATAAGTGACATTAATGACTGTTATTAGTGAACGTGTACAGCAGACTACAAGTAAAACTGCAAAAATTACAATTTGTGATTTATTTATTTATGAAATCTTATTCATGAATACAAACCACTATTTAGACCTAAAAATAATGAATCATTCAGCCCTATATATTTTTTCGAGAATTTGGGTACTACTGTTGTGTGAATAGAAGTGTCTGTTTCAATCTCTTGCCCTTTGTTGCCTGTATCTACTTGTTCTGTTCCCACAGAGCAACAGCTCTGTCCAGCCGTGAAATTACAGCAAATCATCTCAGAGTGGAATTTACTGATTACAAATCAATTTCACTCTTTTCTGCATTCTGGACTCTTGTACCTATTTCAGCCTTGTGTGTGCTATTTACACAATGTGCAGCTGTCTCTCTGTGTGTGTATGTGTGTGTGTTTGTCTTATATTTGTGGAGAGGCTCAGAGTTGGCATTATTGCTAAAGTGAGAGATAAGAAGATTTAAACTGTAAAAAGGATGGAATGGATTAATCCCTGAGGCAGAAGGGGAGAGCGATCAAGGGATAAAAGCAAAGGTGTAAGAGAGGGGAGAGAGAGAGACAAAGAAAAAGAGAAAGTGTCAGAGTGATAGAGAGAATGAGAGGAAGAGAAAGAGAATGACAGAGAGACAGAATGAGTGAGAGTAAGAATGAGAGGGAGAGAGGCTTTCATCTTTTTAACAGCTCCCCTGTCTGACCTGAACTTGATCTCACATCCCTTCTGTTCAGTCTAGTAACGTGTGTGTGTGTGTGTGTGTGTGTGTGTGAGAGAGAGAGAGAGAGAGAGAGAGGGTGGGTGAGAGAATGTCTGTGTGTGTGTGTGTGTGTGTGTGAGTTCAAACGGCCACTTCAGATTGAACAGTTGTCCATGAGCTTTGTGCTGCCCACAGCAATTAGAAAGCATTAATGCTTACAAGTATTCAGACGAGTGTCAGGATTACAAATAAGTGTGAGACAGGTCATTCTGGACTATTGACTAATCAGTGCTTCATTTCAGTAAGACAAAGAAATGTGTCGTGACATGAGAAAATAAGGCTAGTAGGCTGTTGTCACACTCCTGTGTACATCTGGTTTGGTTTAACACTGGCTGGGGATGACCACTTTGGCTCCAAACAGCAGAAGGCAAATCAAAATGTCATTGTAGCTTCCCACACTGCACCAAACAGCCATATCTCAGTTTTCATATATTCCAAGATTAATACTAGAAGGAGGACGATGCATGTGTGTGTGTGTGTGTGTGTGTGTGTGTGTGTGTGTGTTTGTGGTGGGGGAGCCATGCCACTGTTAAGCAAGCTGCAGTTGAAGCTGTCGTGGGCTATATGAATACACTGCACTGTTGCACCTCATCTGTATTGTGAGTAATCTAAGCTAGGTCACTGCTAATACTAGCTACATTCAGAAACAAGCGAAACCTCATAATATATAAATGATAAAATAATATAATAACATATTTATGTTTGAAAAGAAGATCATAAATGTAGTGTTGGTTCTGATTTGATTTATATATAGCTAATACTATGTGAACTACATACAGGGTAAGCATTAGCTGTTTTATTTCTCCATCAGCTTTAAAGTAGTTCATATTAGCTGGTGTTGTATGAAAACAAATATATGGCTGTTGTAGCTTATTTTGGCTCTGTTTATATATGTTCAGAATGATTGTGATTATATACACTTGCATTTTATAGTGTATGAATGTGAAAAAAGCCTTACCATTATCATAAAGAATGAAATACTATCCTAATCCTATATA
>JBBPCX010069224.1:0-11528 GCA_037974365.1 Hydrocynus forskahlii
ACTGAATCAGGAGTGAAGCTGCTGGAATACAGACCATAGAAAAGCTGCTCTACACACACTGCTGCACTCACAACACACACACACACACACACACACACACACTCAACACATATGGAGGCGTTTCTTGTTTTGACACACACACACACTGCAATAGTTCAGAAAACAATAGACACGACAGAATGGACACAGTGAGCATTTTACACACACACACTCACTGAACTCATAGTTCAGAAGACAATAGACACAGTGAGCATTTTACACACACACACACACACACACACTGCCGCAAACTGCACAAACAGTGAACAGAAAAAAAGGGAAAAGTGGTCTCTTATTTTTCCCTGGCTGTATTTAAATACACTTTAAATATAAACTGTGAACTAGAAGTAAAAATGTGCAATTTATGAATGATGAATGTTTATTGTTAGATGAATGCCATTTAATGAATACTCTTTTTAAACAGAAGTACTGCAAATGAGCGATGAAGAACCATTCAACTAATTTTGGTAAATGAGATGTAAATGTGAAGAACCTTTTAATGTATTCAGAACATTCACACAGTGTAAAGGGCCTTTACCAGTTTATGGGTTCTTCCAAGAATATTCTAGTTAAACTTTAAAAAGATTCTTCACACTCACACAACTCATTTACTAAAGGGTTTATGAATCATCCACTGAAGGGTTCTGTAGGGAACCCAAGATGGTTCTAATCTGGTATCACACCAAGAGGTGTTACTTGAAACACTTCAGAAGATCAGTAGAAAATGTCATGGTCTAGTCATGACCATAGATCATTTAAGTATTTTGCAGTTTTATCGTTTTGGATTTTTAAAATAGCCCAAACCACAAATTGAATAAAAATGAAATCGTTGTAAAACATTTATGTCCTGATGTAGGTCTTCATCTGTGTATTTCTATAGGAAGGCAGATTTCAGTTGATGTGTCAAAATTCATTTGTTTGTTTTCTAACCACCCAACCGTTTTTCTTCCTCCAGAAATAGCCTTACAGCAAGTGTCCATGTTCTTTCGATCCGACCCAAAGTGGGAGGTGGTGGAGCCTTTAAAAGACATTGGTAAGTAAAAGTAAATGATCTACTTCACAGGGGTTGATGAAGTGACCCGTTTAAACAGTTTCCTGGTTCGGTTCAGATTATGATATACAAGTACACGTGCAGCCGTGACTCGTGCGATCAGATATCAATGTAACACGACATTTACCTCGAAGTGGAAATCCGCCGAGATCCTGCAGAGCCTTTTAAGTAACTGAGTGCCTGTGTTACTGGTCCTACTGGTATTTCAGCCTGTGGTTTACACTGGCTTTGTTGTGGTTTTAGTAATGTGACGGTTGTGGAAAATAGGTTTCACTGTTTAGAATGTTTACGTGTGGATCACAGTAAAATTCAATCCATTCTTCATGACCAGTTTGGCTTTAAAGAGAATCTTTTCTGTATTGATCTAAAGTGCCAAGACATGGATGTGTAAGAGCCCCGGCAAGAATACTGTACCTAATACACTAAACCTAATACACTAAACCTAATACACTAAACCTAATACACTAATCAGTGTCACTGCTGTGCTCAGAGTGGTCCACAACCTAAATAATGTCTAAACAACAGTGGCCTTGTGGTCAGAAACCAGTGACTGAATGGTGTAGAGAGGATCTGGCAACAGATGAGCTACAGTCTGCACATATGTAGTGGACCTACAGGTGGGTGGAGCTCTTAAAGTGGCCAGTAAGTGGAAGCACAAGGTAGGTGTTTCTGATAAAGTGGCCAGAGTGGATTATGTCGTGGCGGTGAGAAAATCATCAAACTGACAAAAGATTCTTCGCTCAGTTCAAAGACTTTATTTTCTTCTTAAGAAGGAGAGAGTTGTTCATCCTGGATTCGGAAGTTCTCTCTCAAGAAACTGGACCTTCACAGAGGTCTTATACTCTGAAGAAGACCGTTCACCTTCTCAAAACAGGGCAGAAACCACATCGCCTCCCCCTGAAGAGGTTCTAGCCAGAATGTTATGGCTTCTCACAGTGAGGCTCCGTGACAGCGGCCCTGAACAAAACACCTCATCTGAGACTCTTTAGCTCAAAACATAGGGTTGCATAAATAACCACCTTGATTTAATTATGTCACCGTGCCCTGGCGCCTCAGGCCTGGCTTCACAACCCTGATCATTAGTCGGCAGAGTCACATTAAAATGGTATTTAGAGAAAGAATCATTCAAATATAAGAATCATGTTAATTTGCCTTAGAATATAAGTGAATATATTGATTTTTCTCTTACATTTACCATCAAGTTTTTTTTTTTATATAGGCGACGGTTAACATAAGATCCTTGAAAACAAAGATTTGATTGATCAGTAACGCCCTTGTTCACATTTTTTGCGCCTTAACAAATTTGGTATAACTGGAGCCATTATAGAGGATTCAAAAGTTGATTGTCATCACAGTTTAACACACGGTGGCCTTGTGGTCAGACACCAGTGATGAATGGTGTCGAGAGTGGCTGACAACAGTCTACACTTATGTACTGGCTCTCCAGAGTGGAAGCACAATGTTTCTGATAAAGTGGCCAATAAGTGGAAGCACAAGTTGGTCGTTTCTGATAAAGGGGCCAGCGAAAGGTAGCACAAAGTAGGGATTTCTGATAAAGGGGCCAGTGAGTGGAAGTAAGTTAGTCGTTTCTGATAAAGTGACCAGTGAGTGGAAGCACAACGTTTCTGATAAAATGGCCAGTGAGTGAAAGTAAGTTAGTCGTTTCTGATAAAGTGGCCAGTGAGTAGATTCCTTTTTTTTTTTATATATACATGACAGTTGGTATAAGATTCTGTAAAAAAGCTTTGACTGATCTATAACACACTTGTGCACATTTTTTGCTCTTCATCAAATTTGATTTAACTGGAACCTTTATAGAGACTTCGAAATGAGGACACGAGTTAATTGTCACTGCAGTTTCATTTAAGAGAGTTTTAGCCAACAGTTCTACCTTCTTATTTTTATATGTTTGTTTCTTGTAAGCTGCCTTTCGCAGCAGGAGGATTATAAGTGACAAAGCTTCGTGTTTAGCAGTGAGGAGGGATTAAGTAAAAGTGTCCAAACTCTGTGCAGGCTGGAGATTACGAAAGCGGTACTTCTTGGTCAAAAACAAAGAGCAGCCAAAGGACAGACAAGTCTTAAGTTGGGTGAGTTGCTTTTACCTCAAATACACTGTTGCGAATGTGGTGCCACGCTTTCTGAAAGCTGAGTGTAATCCTGTGCTGTGGCCTCACATTGCTTAATTCTCCTCATTGCGTAACCTTGATTTAGGACAAACCTGTTTGTTTGTGCAACCCACGCTGTTAGAGTGGGCTGCTAAAGTACTTCGTTATGTTAACTCCTCTTAGTTCTTTCCATTTAGGTGCTCTAAAGTTAGCAGCCTTTTGAAGAATGCTTAATCAGATTCCCTAATGCACAGCCTGTTCTGTTTCTCTGATTTCAGGTTGATTTGGGTCCTGATAAGTTTTTGTCAGATAAAGATCTTCAGTCCGTAGTGAAGCTGCTTCCCTCTTTGGCTGTAAGTCTTGAGTTTGGATTTTCAGTTTTCATGTAACCTCCTCATTTTACAGACCAAATCTGGGAGAATCTCTGGTTTGTGTTTGTAAGTACAGCGGGTCCTCGGGTTACGGCACAGTTCCGCTCCTGCAGCGGTGACGTAACCTGAATTCTGTTGTAGGTTGAAACACACCCTACCGATCCTAACACAGATTTAAAATCATAATCTAGAACAGAAAAACACAACTAAGCCTCAGAAAAAGGAAAAGGACATAAATATTCTGTACTTGTTCACTGTACTGTACTGGGGACGCCACCTCCCTCACTCACGTGCCGCGTTACTCTGTTACCATTTTGGTGTTCCAAGCTTTTTTATTTCAACAGCTGTGACATATGCAATTCAAAAAGTCAAGTTTTTTTTCTGTAGTGTATTAAGATACTCGTTCATATTATTATAGATACATATCAATGTGCTTTACAAGAATAGAATAAAAAATAGAATGAAGTGAAAATAATTGAAGAAATAGATTAAAAGATACACAAAAAATCGATGGAAGATGATTAAAAGTGCCCTGGAAGGCTCCTTATGGTGTTGCAGGTTTGTTGTGAGAGTAGCCGCTACTGTTTCGCTCACAGTCGCCACATTTGAGACAGTTTTTTTCAGGCTGGTGGAGCTGTGCATGCGTGAGTTTCGCAGAATGGTTAAGATCCTTGCCCTCCATGCTGGAGAGAACATTTCAACCGCATATTGCATGAGGTTATTTGATCTGTTCTGCCATCGCAGTCTTTGAGGATGTGTTCTTCATGGAAATTCATTCCACAAAAATACGATTTCACGCAGCTCTAGTGTCTTAACTTTCCTTGCAGCTGTTTTTGACCCGAGTGCCTCTACAAGCACGGAGCAGCTTTTACATTAAAACCTCCTGACTAATATTGTCTAGATCCCCCTGCAACGGCTCTGACCAAGGTCTGGGCTCCACAAGAACCTCTGAAGGTCTGTGGTTCCTGTGGGCTGTGACCTGGCGCCTCCTTGTATCAGACTAGTTTGTCCAGCACATCCCACGGATGCTCAGTCAGATTGAGATCTGGGGAGTCTGGAGGCCAAGTAAACGTCTCAGTCTTTCTCATGTTCCTTTTAATGTCACCCTTTTAGGGAGTTAGGTTAGGGAGTTGCCCCTGCAATCAGAATGTTGTGGGTTCGAATCCCATTCACCACCGCACCCACACACTGCTCCCCAGGCAGACCCATTGGTGAATGGGTTAAATGGGTTTAATGGGTTGAATGAGTTAAAAGGGTTGAATAAGTTAAATGGGTTAATTGAGTTGAATGAGTTAAATGGGTTAAATGCAGAGAAAGGATTTCACACTGTTCACATTGCGTGCTGTGCTGTGGTGTGTTCACAAACACCGCACTTCACTTTACTTTACTTTACTTCACTTTACTTTGCTTTACTTTACTTTAACAGCCTGCTGCTTTAACAGCCTGTTACTTTAAGCCACAGTTTTATGTGGTTATGCTGAAGAACCTCTGGGATAAATGTGTCCTCCTCCATTCTCTCCTTCATTCTGCTCACACAGCTGCTAATAATGTGGGAAACAGAACGAGGGGGGGGCGGTTGACAGGACCACATGACGGTGTGATAATCACGCAGATGCAAATCAGCCAGCCGTGCTCTTCTCCTCACAAAGAGGAGGATTATAGTTTTCCTCAGTGCAGACAGCGCTCCACCCATATGCGTCCGTGCTAGACATAACAAGCCCATTTCTAAGGTTTTAAGGTTCCTCAAGGTTTCTTCACTGTTGCTGTTCTGATTGTTTGCATTCATCGATAACAAGGTGATGATTTGTGCTTTCACTGACTGGTGGGATGTTTTTCTTTTTCTCTATTTAATTCTCTATTTAATCTTTTTTTTTCTCTTTTTTTCCCTCCTCATTTAACCTTCAGCATCCGTACATTTGTCCCATCGCGTTTGCTTCTACTAGTGAGTCCTCAGCTTTAGTGATCAGAACGTTCAACGAGAAAGGCACTCTTAGGGATCATATTTGCAAGGTGTGTTTCTGTTAATCATCTCCCTATTATTCATTTTTTTATTTAATTATTCTGTACTATTATTAGTGTTTTATGATTCTATTAGTCCTATTATTAATTGTTTTTGTTGAATACGTAAAACATCAAAAATACAGCTCCAGAAAAACATGACTGCTGCAAAAAGGTTCAGTTTCTCAGGTTTTATCTTTTATAGGGTAACAATTAATTTTTTTCTGGAACTGTAGTTTTTGTGGGTTTAGCAGTCTCTTCATTTCTTATCTGTCTGTTTATCTGCCTGTCTGTCCATCCGTCCCTCCCGATACTTCAGGTCAAGCCAAAGGAGCCTTTCCTGAAGAAGTACTGTAACCCAAAGAAGATCCAGGGGTTGGAGCTCCAGCAAATCAGGACTTACGGAAGACAAATTTTGGAGGTCTGAAAAAATAACATGGCTAGCTCATTACAGAAATAAATACTGAATGTTACTGAGTGTAATTTAGTCATTTTTTACTTTGGTCAGTAGGATTTTGAATACAAATGTTGTTTTAAGCTGGGACTGAAGATCAGCAGCCAACAAACGCTTTATACATTGCATTGTGCTGTTTTAGACAGGTGCCTTATTTCAGCATTTTACACTAAACTTGTACAGAATTAGCAATTAAATATGCAGCTATTTATTAATAGCAATAGTTATGCCAACACCTTGAACAATATTCTTATTATTCGGGTCAGTCCTAGTGGTCACATGTTGTATCAGTGTTTGCATGTTGTATCATTATTTTCTGCATTTTATCTGAATTTTTGATTAGCTCTTGATTGATCATGTTTCTTTTCTGTATTGATTTAGGCTCTGAAGTTTCTTCATGAGAAAGGATTTCCGTATGGACATGTCCATGCCTCCAATATTCTAATCGAAGACAACACATGCAAACTCTTGGACATAGAGAACTCTCTTCTAGGACTTCCCTCGTACTACCGGCCGTACGTCACGCAGTTTAGGAAAATTAATGTGAGTTTTTACAAACATTTACAGTGTCAGAAATGGAGGAAACATCTGTTCTTTGTTTTCCAGCGTATTTCACCTTTTATTACCTCAGAATAAGAAACTTTTTTGATCCTGTGGGAAACTGCTTTTGTAATGACTACAGAGACACAAAAACAATATAAATATAAATACATTTAAATACAAATCTGCAGAAAAAAAAAACCTCAATATGCTGTATACACTATGCAAATTATACACTATGCTATATACAGAAATGTTGGGTATTAATAGTATACATAAGAAACAGTTGAGTGAAATCATCAGTTACGTAAGAAAACATCTTCAAAGCTGTTTTAAGTAAAGCCGCTCTGTGCTCATCCTTTGTTTAACTTGTCTCTTCCTTGGTATGTCGGGGAGCTTTTACAAACAATGATTTGACAGTTTTCTTTTTCAGGCTGTTATAAAAAGCAATTATGTTTGAGAGGTAATTATGTTTATCATTGCTTTCTCAGACAACAGAGAGCATTGATGTCTACTCTTTTGGACACTTGCTCTATGAAATGACGTACGGGAGGCCTCCAGACGCTGTACCTGTGGACCAGTATCCTTCTGTTCCCTACACGTCGGTCGGTGAGTAGCTAAACCACTCACTCATAGTTGGCACAAGTGTGTATGGGCGATTGGTGGGCGTGGGCGTATGGTGGGTGACTGGTGGGCGTGGGTGATTGGTGGGCGTGTGCGAATGGTGGGCATGGGCGATTGGTGGGCGTGGGCGTATGGTGGGTGATTGGTGGGCGTGGGCGTATGGTGGGTGATTGGTGGGCGTGTGGGAATGGTGGGTGATTGGTGGGCGTATGGTGGGTGATTGGTGGGCGTATGGTGGGTGATTGGTGGGCGTATGGTGGGTGATTGGTGGGCGTGTGCGAATGGTGGGCGTGTGCGAATGGTGGGCGTGGGCGATTGGTGGGCGTGTGCGTATGGTGGGCGTGGGCGAATGGTGGGCATGGGCGATTGGTGGGCGTGTGCGAATGGTGGGTGTGTGAGGGAATGCTGTGTGTGTGGGTGTGCATGCGAGCCAGTGGTGTGTGTGCAAGCCCATGGTGTGTGTGTGTGTGTGTGTGTGTGCGCGAGCGAATGGTGTGTGTGTGTGTGTTCGTGTGTGTGTGCCCTGCGGGGGGCTGGCGCCCCGCCCAGTGTGAGTTCTTGCCTCGCCCCCCTTGGCCCCGGGATAGACTCCCGGTACCCGTGACCCTAATAAGGATTAAGCTGTTACAGAAAATGAAGGACTGTCTACTATCAGTGTGGTAATTAAAGTTCCTCCTTTCCCTCAGTTTCGGTACTGCAGTCCATCCTGTCCACTGAAGCTTGTAAAGCAGGAATGCCCACTGTTCCTCAGCTCCTGCAAACGCCGTGAGTAGCGATTCCAGCAAACTCTGGATTTTACCACTGTTGTGTAACGATGACATGACGAGTTCACTTCTCTGTGTGGGATTTTTTTTTTTTTTGCAGACTATTCAGTGATGTGCTACTGTTCAACTCAGAAAAGCCCCAATTCAAGGTACATTCACACCTTTGTTTGCATCAGTAGCACCTGATTTAATTTAATGAACTGAATGTTAACTCTAACCGTAACTGAGTTCCTTGAGTAGACCACAAGCTAACACAATCACACATGATAATATAAAGGATTGTTTCTTAGTGTGATTGTGTCAGGATTCAAACCCATGACCTGTTGGTCCAGAGGCAAGTATCCTACCCACCAGGGCAGTTACAGGGACAGTCTTACAGTCATTAGTCACAGGGACAATCTTACACTCATTAGTTACAGGGACAGTCTCGCAGTCATTAGTCAAAGGGACAATCTTACAGTCATTAGTTACAGGGACAGTCTTACAGTCATTAGTCACAGGGACAGTTTTACAGTCATTAGTTACAGGGGCAGTCTCGCAGTCAGTAGTCACAGGGACAGTCTCGCAGTCAGTAGTCACAGGGACAGTCCCCCTGGAGACACTGAGGGTTAAGTGTCTTAAGGACACCGTGGTAGAACCTGTGACTTTGTGGTCATCGGGTTCACAGGCAAGTGTTTTACCCTCTAGGCCTCTTACCCCCCTTGCAATCCTGTTGTTTATGGGAGTTCATTAACATGTGTTCAGTGAGTACCTGTTGCTACCCAGATGAATGGTAAAAGTATCTTTTTCTCAGATGCTACTGGCTTGCTCTGCCTGGGGGTCATGTGGGAACACGCCTGTCAGCTTATCTGCTGTCACATGATCGTCTTATGATTGCTTTCTTCACAGATAACCTCCAGATTGAGGGATGCCTTGAAATCATCCAAAGAGTGCTTGGAAAAGCGCCTCCAAGAAGAACAGAGAGCAGTTAGTGCTTCATCCTTTTGTCTTTGAACAAAACAAAAATAATTACTGTTTTGCTTGGAGGACCTTCCTGGTGCTACTTTGGTGCCAGGTCTGTTACACATTGTTTTTACTTTACGCAGATTCACCAGCACAAGAGGCTGACCAGGGCGCAGTCGCACCACGGCTCCGAGGAGGAGAAAAAGAGGAGGAAGATCCTGGCTAGAAAGGTAGACTGAACCCCTGGCATAATAATTATGAGGAAAAACACTATATTCATGATGCTGACAACGAAATAGAGATGGGAAAGGTCAGTTGTTTGTTGTTTTTTTTTTTGCTGCCCTCAGAAATCCAGGCAGTCTACTTATGAAAACGAGGAGGATTTTTCGGTGAAATACAACAACAACTCTGGTAGGTTGACTATAAATGATGGTTATGTTTGAGGAAAACCAAAAGAAGAATTATTTTTTTTTTAAATTCCCCTTCATCAATAGGTGGTTTACCTAAAGCCTAAATTTAAGGAAGAAGCCTAAAACCTTGTGCAGTTCTACTGCCAAGTGCTGTCAGTTTGCCTGGGTGGAAATTCCACAGAATTTCTGGGTAATTCAGTGTTTAGGGTGTGAACAAATGGCGCCCAAGTGTGTTTGATGTGGGTTTGATCCCTCCCACCCGGATCTCTTTACAGTGGTTTTGAATGGAACCAGGAGTCACGATGTCTACAACACAAATACGGCCTTTTGTTTACTCCCCAAACCCACAAAACTCGAAGACTCCTCATAGATTATGGTTATGATGGTAAAATGGTGTGAAATTTGAAAGAATAATCTTCAGGAGCTATTTTACCTCACAAAAAACCTTCGAACCTGCCAAAACCAAAAAAAAAAAACTACTAGAAAACAATGCCTCAGTCATCAGTGTGCTTGTAGTCATTTCATGTAATCATTCTTTGAGGGAGTGTCTAGTTTCTCACACCAAACTAAACCACTAAAAAAGAATGAACTTTTTTAATAATGCAGAATTTTAGGAAAAATGCCATTTAAATTAACATTACATGTGTGGTTGCGTGTATCTGCTGTTTTGGTTACGCGTTTACAAGAATCACCACTAGCGTTGTGTGTGTGTGTCTGTGTGTGTGTCTGTGTGTGTGTCTGTGTGTGTGTCTGTGTGTGTGTCTGTGTGTGTGTCTGTGTCTGTGTGTGTCTGTGTGTGTCTGTGTGTGTCTGTGTGTGTCTGTCTGTGTGTCTGTCTGTGTGTCTGTCTGTGTGTGTGTGTGTGTGTAGTGAGGCAGAGGAAGAAAGCAAGGCAAGACCTCAACAGCCAATGAGGCCTTACAATAAGTCCAAGAAGTTTGACAAAACTGTGAAGTCTATGATTGAAACGAAAGGTGGAGATAAAGGCAAGGAACAGACTGGCAAGAAAAATAAACATGCCAAAAAAGGTGAGATTAATAATATCCACATCTGATATGCTTTAAGTTAGATTTAAAATATATTTTTTATATAACTCAAGTTCACATAAAATTGAAGATGATATAAGATTGTATCACAAACCTTATTTCCAAATAAGTTGTAATAGAAATGCAATAAAAACTAAAATATGTAATTTTAAAATTCATTTGTTCCTAAATTTAACTGTGTTCATTCTATTTGGTAAATGTACACAAATGTAGAAATTTATGCCTGCAACACTCTCCAAAAAAGGTGGACAGAGGCAAGTTTACCTCTGGGTCACATCCCCGTGTCTTTCAGTTACACTGCTTAATCGTTTGGAAGCTGAAGAAAATAATTGTTGCAGTTTTGGAGTTTTTGCCCGTTCTTGCTGTGTACAAGAGCTCAGCTGCTGGTTCTCCTCTTTATGATGCACCAGGCGTTTTCACACACTCCGTGTCTACAAAGCCACACTTTTGTAGTTTGTGCAGAATGAGGCCTGGCAGTTTCCTGCTGGGAAATGTGGCTTCCATTTCCCAAAGTACTGCCGAGCCCGTGTGGCTCTGTCGTCACCGTAGCAAGGCGGTTTTAATGTAACACCCCCGAGAGGCTCGGCGGGCCGGGACCTGCCCTCAGCCTTTATGTGCAGAGATTTCTCCCTGAATCTTTTTACATTATTAACTGTAGATGGAGACCGATTGTTTTTAAATTGATTAAATAATTCTCAACCCATCTCTGCTTGCAAAGCCTGCGTCTTTGGTGGAGTCTCCTTTTATGCCCACACCTGTTACCAGTTCATCTGCGAATTGAGGAACATTCCAGAAAGTTACTTTTACAAACTTATCAGTCTTACTTTGCCTCTGTCCCAACTTTTTTTGGAGTGTGTTGGAGGCATCAGTTTCAATATTTATGTTCACCAAATAGAATTAAGTTTACAAGTGAAAACACTGAAAATCTTTTCTTTGTTCTTTGAAATACTAAAGTACAAAATGTATTTTTATTTGCTGGTATGTGTTGTATGTCGTTGCTGTCTGAACAAAAACCTGTGTGTGTGTATATATATATATATATATATATATATATATAAAAAATTGTTATATTTCCTGTGTGTTTATTATGGGCTACATTGTAGATTTATATTGAAAACATCACCCACTGCTCTGATACAGCTTTACACACTCTTGGCATTTTTTCACTCAGATTCATGAGGAAT
>JBBPCX010069225.1:0-11526 GCA_037974365.1 Hydrocynus forskahlii
AACTTCTGCAACATAGTTGGGAAGAACTTTCTGCAGAATGAACAATGAGACATTGAACCGCTTGAATTTCAATACAATAAAAAACAAACATTGGGGTGTTCTAAAACCTTTGACCGTTAGTGTAGCAGCAGGGTTGGCCTGCAAGAATCATGCAACTCTAATCAGTCTCTGGGGTAAAAGAATGCTTTAGCATTGCTGCCAGTTTTCTGACAAACTTTTAAATTGAATCATTGGCTCATTTCCCAACCCTTCCTTCTGTTTGATCTAAGTGCATCTGTTAACCTCACCCCTGTTATAGTACCTGTGTCTATATTCCTCTGTTTAGTAAGGCCCGGGGGGGAGGGGTTCCCCTTTTGAGCCTTGGGTTCCCTTAGCATTTCTTCATCATGCTCATAGAGTTTCTCAGGTTGAGTCTTGGTCCCTTTCAGTGGTTCTTCCTCATGCTTATAAAACATTTTCTTTTCATTTTGAGTCTTGGTTCCTCTCAGTGGTTCTTCCTCATGCTTGTAAAGGAGTTTTCATTCGGAGTCTCAGTTCCTCTCAGTGGTTCTTTGTCATGTTATTAGGTAACTGATTACCTAATAAGTGTTGTGTAAAAAGTGGTATATAAATAAACCTGAACTGCCTAACTACTAAGCATTTGCATAGATCTAGGCTGAGGATCAGCATGAGCAGGACCAGCACCAGTCAGGTTACCTTGTTCCATAAACTTGAAATCCATCAAAACCTGAACCAGTAGGCACCATTACTTTGTGAGCATCATCTGTTACACCAAATGTGTCCAAGTAGATTCCTGCCTACAGTCATGATTTTGAGAGCTGGCAATGGAGAACAAAAGCGTTTCTGGCTTTGAAGGATCTGCTTTTGACAGAGCAGGGGGAAAAAAAAGGACCATGCAGGACCGTGGTCCTCCTTGTGCCGGAGAGTAGAATAGCATTCCTCAGTCCTAACCGGAATGTGCTGTGCTCACTGACATTTCTCTCTTTCCTCTTCTTTCATAACAGCTGGATTCTTCTTTTCAGTGGCTTCATGTGCCATGAATACAGCACTAGAGAGAGGCAGATAATTAAAAGGTCTATGTCCTCGACTCTTTCTCTGTTTCCCCAGCTGCTTTCCCCTCCCTGTTCTCTTCGTGCTCATTTTATGTTAAGCTTTGGAAACTTTATTTACAGAATTAGTCTGGAAGTTGTTTGCAATTAATCAGCAGTGGCAGACACAGTGACTGGTTGTAGAAAACAAACTTAAGCAAAAACCAAGGCTGGAGAAAAGAAAGAAAGGAGAGAAGAAAAGAAACAAAAAAACGAAAGACAAAGATGGTATGAATCCCCCTCCTGAGTGATAAATGAGGTACATTCATCTCGGGCAAATTCACAGCCGTCCTCCCTTCACAAGCAGCAGAGGGGAAAGCGTGGCGAGTGGGGGAAGGAGGGGCATTCGCTTGACCTCTGGTTTGTTTAATCTCTCCCTATTTGCATGAAAATGTGCTTTATCTGCTGGTTGACATGGCAAAATAGAAATGCAAAAATAAGCAAAAATCTTTATTCCATTTCGCTGGTGGCCGTGCCCGATTAATTTTTCATCTTCTTCCATTTTAAAAATATGATCTTCCATTTAGTTATGCTGATGCTGAGCATTCCGAGAGTCAATATTTGTGCTGCTACTATAATTGGTAGCAACGTGGTGCACCGCAGGCATGTCTCGGGCCCGGCTCGAGACCGTGACATCACGACTGGTTAAATAAATGAAGACGGATGAGTTATGCTTACTGGTCCCTACAAGAGTCACCAATGGGTATATGCAAGTTTTAATCAATCTATGAAGCTAAATAAAGTGAAAGTGTACAATAGCAAGCGAACTGGTTAGTTTGTCTGAGAAATGGTGAAGTGTACATTGTGTATGCTGACTAAGGCTGTCCAAACACCGTCCAGGAACGTAGAGATATTTTCAGAGTGCACTGCAGCAGTGTAGGCAGTGCTATGGTTCATATTGGCTCACCTTCGCATACTCAAATATCAGTGTAATTGCTTTCAAGTAATGTGTTATTGGGGTAAAGGGGGCATTTGGCTGACGCTCTTATCCAGAACAACGTACAATCATTAGTTACAGAGACAGTCCCCCTGGAGCAGCTGAGAGTTAAGTGTCTTGCTCAAGAACACGATGGTAGAAAGTGGAGATTTGCAACTTTGTGGTCAGTGGGTTCACAGGCAAGTGTTTTATCCACTAGGCTACTACCACCCCATACCACCCCATTATTCATAATTAGTATTCTAAATAAATGAACAGTACATTAAAACATTAAAATGTGCGCAACAGCAGTAGGTTTAGGTAAGTCGATGCTACAGTCAGCTTGTCTAAGATGCTTCATTTGTTCAGGCAAATGATGAAACAAACAGTCAGGTTTCACAACTGTGATGTCTTGAAAACACATTAAAATGTCTAGAGAGGCAACATCTCTGAAGATTAATAACACTGCTCAGTAACAAAACAGCTCAAAATAACAGACTAGACATGACAAAAAGGGATCCTTTGGGATCAAAACAGCCCCCCCCATGCTAAATGTGGTCAATCAGCCAAAACATGTTTGGTGTATGAAGTTTGCGTTTGCACTAATGCTACGAAGCTAACCTACCTAAACAATTATTGGGAGTTTCTCAACCTGAACCTCAAGTTCAAGCTCAAATTCACAATCGTAATCTACGAAGTCATGAATGAAGGCTGCCTAATGTAAAATCATCTCCCACCGGCGCTGTATAATTTACTGTTTGCTTATTATTATAACAATATTGGTTTTTGCAATGGTGCGTTGCAAATAGCTATAACATACAAATGAGTATTCATGAGACAACTAATTTATACAATAATGAATGCCAATATGGATTATGATACATACTGCATTCAAAATTACACTGTCCAAAAGTTTGTAGACACTGGCTCATCTATTGTTTCTTCGGAAACTACTAAGGAAGGCTCTATTTGTGCATTGTAGAGGTCAGGTACTATTGGTGGATGATTAGATAGCATCCCATCACTCCAAATAACTCCACAGCCCAATAATAAGGGGCTTTCTACCCCTCTAGCTGGCTCTTGGCACTGGGCATGATGTCATTAGGTGGGATTCAAAGTAATGAAAGTTTATACTCCATCTATTAGCATTGTGCAAACTGCATGCCTCAATCATCAACACTTGCCCTCTAACGGGGTGGCTCAGCCATAATTTGCATAAGTGAATATGATTGAGTACTCACTGTCCTCCTCTGTTTGGAAAGTGACCTCACGGCTCTCCTTCTTGCCCTCAGGATTGGCCAGTGCTAGGCGTACATGCACCAGTCGGAATGGGGGAAGGTCTCTGAGTGTAAAGCGAGAGGTGTTCCTCTCCACAGACAGACACTCACGCACAGTGGCGTTGTTGCCACCTGACCCACCCCCAGTGGCCGTGGAGTAACGGTAGCATAGCGACAGGGAGTAGGTGTGACACCGTGTCAGATTGTAGCCCAGTGGCTCCCACTGCAAAACCAACTGACGGGACTGAATCTCTGAGGCCGTCAAGCCACGGAGGGGACGCATCGGTTCTGCAAGAAAGAGAGAGCGAGACAGAGAGGGAGAAAGATGGACAGGGGAGAAAATAAAAAATTTTTTTTTAATACATTTTAGTTAATATTGCATCATTATTTCCTAAACTGCCTGCGTACACAAAATGGAAAATTACTGAAACACACAAACTCCATAACAAGACTTTCCCAGACAGGATTACACTTTGTCAGTCCTCTACACAATGCAGATAAACAGAAAGAAGAGTGAAAAAGAGAGAAGGAGAAAGTAAGGGTAGAAGGAGGGAGGGAAAGAGGAGAGAGAGAAGGTGAAAAGGAAAGGAGGATTAAAGAAAGAGGAAGGAATGGACGGAGGGGAAAGACGGCAGAGTGGGAACAAGGACAATGGGAGAAAGAGAGAGAACGAAAAAAAGAGAAGAAGGGGGGAGAGAAAGAGGAGCTGGGGCAGAAAAAGGGAGAAAAGGAAAGAAGGCAAGGAGACAGGGCAAGGAAAAGGGATGAAATAAATAGAGAATATAGAAAGTGGAGAAGAGAGAGAGAGAGAGAGAGAGAGCGAGAGACAGAATTACTGTTTCTGTCAAGATAAGATTTTTGTCATCATGTTGCTGATTTGAAACAAGCACAATGGTCTGGAAAAAACACAGCATTTCAATAAAAGAAAGGAAAAGTAAAGAAAAACTACAATTCCTCTACGCTCTCGGTAAATAAATCTCTCTCTCTCTCTCTCTCTCTCTCTCTCTCGCTCTGTGTGAACACATAACCATCTTTGGACATTTAATTGAATTGTATTGTTTATCCATTATGTATGTGTGTGTGGGGTGGGGTGTAATTAAGCTAATGTCAGAAATAGGACAACATTAAGAGATACTGTATCTTATCTCATAATATTGGCCTATTTCTGACATTAGCTTAATTACACACCCACACACACACACACACACACACACACTATGTATCCTGACAGGCTATCTTCTATTATGCTCACACAGCTTGATTAATCTCCTTTGCCAATGAAACGAGACACTCCGGATCAGCGGCACATGAGTCTACCATCACCGTTCCCAGTGCCAGTTATCTGTTAGATAGGTATAATGCCTGATGGGTATAAATGAATATAAAACTGTGCCCTCTAGAGTATCTTAACCTACTAATGCTCTTGCACCAGAAAGCAATTTGAGTTAGTCACTCTCTGACACTTCATCAGTGGTCAGGTGTTGACCACAGGGGTGGGCTGGCCTGGATTTTTTTACACACCACTCTGCCTGATACACCCAGTGCCACAGTGAATACCATGCCACTACCAAATCAGTGTGACTGCTGAGCTGAGAATGGAAACTGATTCATGACAAATGAGGTGGGGGAGAGGTTGGGGGAAGGCTTATAACATGATCAACAAATGGAAGTAAAAAGTAGATGTTTCTAATCAAGTGGCCAGTGAGCATATGGACACTCCATTCCTGCAAATGCATGAAATGTTCAATTGTGCAGGCAAAAGTGTCAACAGCCTAAAACCTTTTCTCTAGATCTACATCACTACAGCATGTACATGCTCATTTCTGGCAACATGGTTTAAACACTGGGGGGGGGTTCTATTCCAATGAAATATACGTTTTGCCTGTTTGGGAGAGAGACATGGACAAATGAGCAGGAAACAAAGGTAAGGATATTCAAATGATTAATCATGTATAAGAATGTATGAATCATTTATGAATCATTAATGAAATTATGCATTTATGCGAAAGGATATAATATGAATGATCATTAATTATTCTTCATCTTGGATACAAAAAGGACTTTAAAAGCTTTAACAGCTTTAGGGAGCTTCAGAGACCAGATCAGACCAGGCTTGTCATTCAAATGACGTCACTAGCAAGTAAAGATAAAATTGTATTTCAGAACAAAACAAAAAGGCTAATAAAGGTTAAACCTCATTCTGTGCTTGTGATTTTGGCTGCAGCAGAAGAACAATGTGCCAGTCTACAGGCAACCAAACAAGTGAAAATACACATATGTGGAAAACAGCACATTGTTTCTAGCCCTTGCATGCCTAAAACCCCTAGTTTTCCAACTGTTAAATAGAATTTCACTCTCAAGACTGTTTTCAGATGGTTGCAAACTAAGCAGTGTCATTACCAAGCTGAGTGCAGCTTTAGTTTCTGGGGAGGCTAATGACCCAATGCCTTCCCATAGTTGGAGCCAATGCACATTTCTTTTTCCAGAAAAGAGCATGCACACTGGCTAAATGTTTGGGATGCTGGTCGAAAGCACTGTTTCATTAAACTCATTATAATTAAATTACATTTGGAGTATTTTCAATTTTTTTTCTAATACCTTTTTAGTTTATTCATGATCTATATGTGGCAGTTACTGGGCACTTCAGCTGATAATGACTTCTGACAGAATTCTGCTGGACTTAGCTCTGTTTTGGATTCAAAACATAAGGATGAGGGTCAGATTCAAAACAGATTAAAAATTCTGGGTCACACTTGCGTCATGTTTGGACCAAAATTTCAGGCCCAATCAAAGCTCACTTATTCACTCGTATTCACATGGACACAGACACATCCACTCACATCCACAGAAACCACTGCACTCATGCACATCCACATGTTTAAACGCAAATGACAATGTCCTCTGAAATCTGTCAGTCAATCATGAAAAAGGCAGGAAAACAGTACAAGAAAAGAACTGAGCAGTGACTGGAGTGGCAGAAGTGAGGAACAGATAACGAGAGATAAAGAGAAGAGGTAGGGACAGAGAATGGAGAAGGATGCCTCCTGTGCTTTAAATAAAACACCATAGAGGAGTCTGAATGTTTATGTAATGAAGTCACTTCATAAAACCCGAACACATCATGCAGAATATTCATACAGTGACATGGTAAACACGTGCATATGAATTTGTGCAAGCACATCGAGTTGCATGTCTGAACCCACTCAGTCAAATTTCATGTTCTTGTTAAAATAATTCAATGCAGGTAATAAGGTCAGAATAAAATAAAAAGTTCAAACAGTTACACATCCTCTACAGGGAACAAATGAAATGTGATTTTTTTTTTTGTGCTAATTTTAGAGCACAACTTTGATTTATTTGCTGAATTTAACATATCGGGGGAAAAAAGGGTCCCTCTTCCCCTTTTGTGTAGCCCTTCCTTGTTATGTAACTTTGTTTTGTATCATTTCCCCACCATGTGCCTTTGTTTTAGTTCCCTTCCTCCTCCCTAGCTCATCTATTCATGCTCCTCACCTGGCCTCAGTTTGCTCCTTGTTCTATGTCTTTGCATATTGTGACGGCAGGGTGGCAGGCACTCACCAAGCCCTGGCCGAGGTGCTGAATGGACAGCTCCTGGCTGCTGCCAGATAGAACTTGACAGCCACGCAGCCTTTCAGCACCTCTGTGGCCACGTGGCCTTTCAGCATGTGGAAAGGGGAAGACTGGCCTGGACCTGGTGGCAATTTACCTGCTCACCATCAAACAGGCAATGGAAGACTATGAAAGGGGCCTGCGACTGTGCTGAGGTAAGAATGCACATGCAAATCACAGACTGTCCTCATCTCCATCACAGACATAAGCCCAGAGGATTGTGCCCCCTCCAGCTACCTACACCAGGACTCCCTAGCTTCGACCTCTTCCAACTTTTGCTGCACTATACCTGACACTAACACACAGCCTAAATGTCTGTGTGTGAACGATAGTGCTAGGTGGCGCTCACTGGTTGCTCATTGGATCTCTCTCCAACTTTTATTTTGCCAGTATTCCATTCTGCTTTCTCATTTTTGGCATTCCTTTTTATTTTCAGTTTCTCATTGTGGACACCACCAACTTTCTCCATCAGTTTGCCAGTTCTGTCAACTTGGGCTTAACACAGTAACACTTGTATCCTCCCTCCTCCTCTCAGTCATCATTATTACACGGGCCACGATGTTTAATGATGTTTTTTTTTTTTCTCCTGTTAAATTCACATCAGTCAATTGCTCATTAAATTTATTTAGAAGTGTGTCCTTTATGTAGGATATGTACTTATGTTATTCAACAAATGCAATTTTGCATACAACTGTTTGTTGTAATACAAGTGTATAATAATTCTTTCATGCTTTGAAGAACTATGTTTAAAATATTTAAAATATCTGATTTTATACAGTTGTGGTAAGGGACAGAAAGCAACTAAAACAACGCCACTTCCTGCAGTTTCACCCCACAATAGCTGTACAGTGTGCGTTTAAAATGCAGACATGTTTTTACACAAGCACTTTGAAAGTCACGTATTATACCTCTGAGAGACCTTTTCATGAATATGTATAATTAGCCCGTCAGGTGGCTAACTATTGTCAAAATTACTGCTGGCATAATTGATGCCTGGCCAGAAGTTTTCTTTTTCTTGTGACCCGCAGCGGTGAACTTGTACCAGACACACAGTGGTGCTGAATGTTTGTGAACCCTTTCTCTCAGTTCTCTGAACATTTATGTAATCTGACCTAAGGCAGCAGTTAAAAAAGTCACTAAAACAAATAACACAATTACATATATTTTACTTTATTAATTATCCAACATTTATTGTCTTCATTGGGAAAAGTATGAGAATTGCGTAATTTAGTTACTGGTGTGACCTCCTTTCATCAGCAGTGACTTGAAATAAACGTTTTCTGTAGTTTTCCTTATTCTTCCTTACAGAAATGCTTCAATTCTAGTGAGCTTTCTTGTGTGAACTCCACACTTCAGGTTTTGCTACAACGTTTCTACATTTATACTTCTTTGGCTTGTTTGAAGTTGCTTGCTACCTTGCTGTGGAGTTAGTGAACTATCATCATATGAATTCAGCTGTGAAACTGTAAATCATCGTTGTATTTCATCCCCTGGGGCAGCAGGAGCCTTCACTGAAAAACTAGACATCCTTCTCAGTTAACTCCCAGATGACTACTCTCCACTCCTCTTGGTGGCTTCAACCTCCCACATGACAAGCTGCATACCTGCAGCATGCTCGAGCTTCTGACATCTATTGCTCTGTACTTCAACAGGTCTCCTTCAACACAGGTAATATCCTTGACCTTGTGTTCACCATAGCCAGCGCTCTACATTTTGGCTACCGCCCTTCACCCCCCCGCCCCTTCTCTCCAACCATCATCTTTTGTCATTCATATTATCTCTACACACCGACTCCAATCACTTTACCACCACATTATCAGCTGCCCTCTGCACTCTCCGCTCCCTTTCTCCACCTGCTCTTTTCTCTGCCCACCTGCCGTCCTTGACTACACCTGGAACATCTCCCTCTTGCCCTTCAATGGTGGAAATGATTACCAACTACCTTCTCGCCTCTCTCCACTCCTCATTTAACTAACTTTGTCCATTGTCTTCTAAGGTGACAAGCAGTTCGCATAGATTACTATGCAACTGAAGAGAATTGAGAGAGGCAGAAAGCAATTGTATTTTAACTCTGATCTCTTCCTGTGGCTGCTCTCAGTGGATTTAAAAACTGCAACACTCCTTTACAAAGCCAAAAATGTTTCAGCTCTGTCTTACCTATCAGGACTGATCAGACCACGGGTCTCAGCTTGCCAGCTAGGAGCATCAAGCACAACCCGACTTGACCCACCATTTCTCAAAGCTCGCAGACTTGCAACAAGAATTGTCTTAGCCTTTGCACCATCTCCAGATGGTGATTGAAGACCCACCTCTTCACTGAGCACTTAGGATAACAAGTACGTTTTCACAAACTTTGCTAATAACTTCTTTTTGTGTGATATGATAGAGCTCTGATGGAGTACTAACTCCATCTCTGGTAGAATCTTGGTCTACTATCAGCTGTTAATTTTAAGTCTAGGCTTTCTAGTGTGAGGGACATGTTTTCTTGTGGACTACAAAGCATTCGTGTACGTCATTATGGATAATGCTGTAAATGTAAATGATGTAAGTAGGGCTGCTGCAAGAGCTACCTTTCATTCATATTCTGATGTCCTGACATTCTCCAGTCCAGAATTCATAGCACCATAAAATTATGGCAAGCTGTCTTGGTCCAATGCCAGCCAAACAACCCCAAACCATGATCCTGCCACCACCATGTTTTACATTTGGGATGAAGTTCATGAGTAGGAATACAGTTGTTTTTTATTTCTCAATTAAATCATAAAGTTCTATTTTGTTATCGTTAGTCCACATGATACTCTATCAGTAGATTTTTCTTTCAGGTGTTCTTTAAACAGGCAGCATATTCTTTCTGCCTTCCATACTGCTCCGCACTATTCTTTTTCATTTTTTGATTTCACTTTTTGATTCTTGTCCAGGGTAATGGTGCTGTTAAATTTTCTCTCTATCCTGTCTGCCTGATGATGGATTGGTCTAGTATAGTCTGATGACCATCAACAAATGCTTTCCTGAGATCCTCAGGAATCAGATGGATGTCTTGGTTCTGAGAAAACTTTCACATAATACAGGACATCACATTTGCCAAAAATAGTTCTTTAGGGAAAAACAATAATAAATCTATGGCATTACTCAAAGAACCCTTTGAGGCACATTTATATTCATGCAGTGCAGTGACATACTTGATTTATGTTTCAATTGACTGACCGTCGATTTATCTATCCCTATACTGAACTGATCATTCCATAGGTGTATTTACTTTTGCCAATGAAAATATTGGATCACTTTGTTCACTACATTAATTTAAACTGATTAGTTTTAGTGGATTCTCTTTATCTACTGACTTAATTAAATATCTATTCACATTTTAGGTCAAACTTGCAGAATAAATAGCCAGTGCAGATATTGTGCATAGAACTGTGAATGCTGGCAACCTGTATACACACACACACACACACACACACACACACACACACACACACACACACAAATATGGCAACAGCAACTAATATACTCTCTTGAGCATGATAAAATGTAAAATGGACAACTGGGAACGAATAACCATCCTCTCACTTGTAACAACTATCAGAATGTAAAACATACAATTGCTCCATGTTGAACATTAGGTGGATATTAGATGCGGCTATAAGTGACTGAGATGAATTGAAGCTTTGGGTCATGCTGACAGTGATGTATAGGACAAGTAAAGAGGAGGAGGCACTAACAGGAATACTTAGCATATAGATGCTCAGAGATTTCCTCAGTTGGGCCAGGGAGGCACGCAAGAGTAAACAGCCAAGTGTTATGTTATTTAAAGGTGAAGAAGACTAGGAGTAGATTTACAGCCCTAATAAAACATTCCAAATTTATAATAAGTATGAGTATCTAAAAAAAAAAAACATATTACACTTCTGCATGAGAGCTAGGTGTTCAATAAGAACATGTAGACTTACTTCTTTCACCTACCTATTTTTACTGTTTTCCACAGTTTAGAAAGTAAGGTAAGCATTACTTATTCATGTATTTATAAGTTAGCATTATTAATGTTAACTTACCACTTGCTTTGATAGTTTGAGCGCTAATAAGTAAATCGAATTGGTGAATGCATGCATTTATAACTGTCACGGCTGGTCCGTCTCAGTCACGCCCCCTACGGACCCCGAGTACTAGGTTGTACACAGCTCTGGGCACGGAGTTATGATGTCATGGTTTGTTGTGTGTGTGGTCGTTTGGTGCCTAGGCAACCCAGGAGAGAGTGGTGGGGCTTCATTAGCTCCTGAGCTATGTCCACCTGTCTTGTGTTTGCTTTGAGTACTGTTTGTTACTGAGTTGATTGTCTCTGCCGTGTGATTGGCTGTACAGCATGTGTGTGCTTGTGGGTTTAAAAGGCCAGCCGCGCCACAGAATCTTTGCGTGGTCAACCAGTGACAGCCTTGGGTTCTGGTATGTTTTTGAGAAGAAGAACGTTGTTACCCCTGTTTGCATGTTTTTTTATTCACGAGAAGGGGGCAGAAAAGACAGAGACACTTACGCCAGGGCCTTGGGGGTACGCCGGGGCCTCGGGGCGCTCTCACGCCCACCCACCCCTCGGTTCTGCGCTTTATATCTAGGCTGCTCT
>JBBPCX010069227.1:0-11525 GCA_037974365.1 Hydrocynus forskahlii
AATGGGTTGAATGCTTTGGTCCAAACAAGTAACAAGTGAAACTAGTTCTACACATCCTATTTTACCTTGAACAAGTGGGTTTTCAGTGGACCAAAGCATTTAACCCATTTCTTTCCTTATATTATGAGGTAATGAGGCAATGTACACATGTACACATGAGCAAAGTTTCCTTGTGAATTTAACAGTGAAGAATGTTCTGGTCCAAACAAGTAACAAGTGACACAAGTTGTACACATCCTATTTTACCTTGAACAAATGAGTTTTCAGTGGACCAGAGCATTTAACCCATTTCTTTCCTGCCAGGAATTTGCAGTATGGTATGAGGCAATGTGCATATAAGCAAAGTTCCCATGTGGATTTAACAGTGAAGAATGTTTTGGTCCAAACAAGTAACAAGTGATACTGGTTATACACATCCTATTCTGGCCTAAACAAGTGAGTATTCAGTGGACCAAAGCATTTAACCAATTTCTTTCTTGCCAAGAAGTTGCCATATACAGTATTATAAGCCAGTGTGAACATGAGCAAAGTTCCCATGTGAATTTAACAGTGAAGAATGTTTTGGTCCAAACAAGTAACAAGTGATACTAGTTCTACATCGTATTTTGACCTGAACAAGTGAGTTTTCAGTGGACCAAAGCATTTAAGGCATTTTTCTGCTTGGAAATTGCTCTTCATGACTTTATGAACTACGATCCTAGGGATTTAAAGTTACAGAGTAGTTTAGGATTTTGAGTGGAGAGAGATCCTTGCCATGTAAAGATTAAAAACGTTTTTATTTTCTCTACATGCATTTCTGAAACAGTCCATATAAAAAGGCAACATAATTCTGAATGTAAACCTCTGTGAACTTTCCCCCCCACAGGCAAAATAGCGATATTGCAGCCTGGAGCGCAGTATTTAAGGTGGAACGAAAATTTTGAATAAGGAACTGCGAATAATGAGCTAACTTCAGCGTCGTTGAAATTATGGCAAACGAGGGGTCGTTGGAAAGGTGTCACCGAGTCCTATCTAACTGTGGATTTTACTCCATGGGAACCACACATGCTGACAGTATATAGAACTTTCTTGAGATTTTGCTCACAATTCATTCTGTGGCATCACAATCGCTAAGTGATATACTGTGCGTGAGTGTCTGGATTGGATCTTTGAACATGGCTCTGATCAGGAGGAGAGAAGCCAGGAAGTTGACAGTGGGGAGGCTTTAGAAGAGGAAGTATCAAAGATCGAGGATGACCGAGGTTGTTGTGACATTTCAGTCCAAAAATGGGAATTTCTCCTGGATGTCATCCCCACCTGAGACAAGAGGCTGGCTTTCATCTGAAAACGTCATTAGGATTAGGCATGACGAGGTATGCTATATCCCGAGTGGATAGTATGAAGTCCCAACTCTTCCTCACAGACTTAATCCAAATAATAGTCATGAACAGGACAAACTTGGAAGGGAGAAGAGTTTATGGAAGGAAGTAGACCAGATTGACATTGACTACAGATTTAAAAAATCTGAATCCAGTTTATGGGCTGCAGAGTCTGGACGCACAATTTTTCATGCAACTATGTCACTGCAGACATTTAATGTCTTATCCTGTGTGATTTGTTTTGATGACAAACGCACAAGAGCAGGACATCGTCAACACAAGTTGCCACCTGTCAGGGAAGTGGCAGAAGTGGGTGGAGTGCCTGCCACTCAATTACAACCCAGGTCCTAACATCACTGGTTATGAGTCTAAAGATATGGGCAGCATGTAATGCAATGACAAGTTATGCCTGGAACGTGGAGGTTTACACAGGCAAACCAGCTGGTGGTGTTCCTGAGAAGAACCAGGGAAAGAGGGTGTTCATTGAAAAAAACTTAAAGAGGACACTTTTCCTTGAAGAGCTGGGCAAAGCCATGGTGGAACCCCTCATTCAAAGGCGGCAACACCTTCCTCAAGCACCATCCTCTGCGTTATTGGTGAGAGATGTGCAAATTTCAGCAGCTAGATCGATGCCCACTGGATAAGGAGGACACAAAATGAAGAGATGCCAACTGTGTGCACCACGAGATGTAAAGACAAGCTTTGTCTGCCACAAATGCAGCATTTATATCTGCAAAGCACATGCAACAACCACAATGGATTATTCAACATGTTCATGAGAAGACAAGAAAACTATGTTAATGTGCTCTGTTGTAACAAAGTTTTGTAATATATTTTCTCATATAGATTTCATACCGTTCACTTTTGACTGGCAGATGTTATTTTGTTGTGAGGCCTACAAGCCATAAATAGCAAATGGAAGTTCAAAGCTTGTAATGTGTCATGTCTCGGCCTGCAGCCACTTGAGGCCGCTATTGTTTCCGTTTGGTATGAGGGACTTTTATGTTGAAAAAATTAACAGGGTCTTGTTTGTTTGTATTTTCTCATTGGTTTTGGGGTTTTGGTATGTCTGTATTTAAAGTGCCTTAGTTCATGTCTTGACGGTCGGTCAACCCTCACGTGTCCTCTCACCATTACCCGTGCCTCGTGTGTCTGCAGTGAAAATGTGGGCTGGTTCTCGGTTGGTTCTGGCTGGTTCTCAGTTCAGCACCGGCTGAGCACCGGAACCGGCACCTGGCAGCAGTGCAGTGGAAATGAGATATAAGAGACAGGCTCCCGGGTCCGGCCTGAGCGCGCTGTCGCCAGTGCTCATGCCAGCCCGAGTATGCGGGCTCCCATGCCCGCACTGAGCACTCCGGCTTTCAGGCTGGTTCCGAGGGACGTTTCCCTAGTGCTCCAGTTCTAGCGCGGCAGCCGCCGCCCTGGTTCCGGTGATGGGACATTGTTCGCCACCATGGACCCCTCCACCTCACCTGCCAGAATCTGGACCTCCCTGGCGCCCCAGAGTTGCGCCGTTGGAGGGGGGGTGCTATCTGGGCCCGGAAAGGACAGGGGTTTTCCTAAAGTATTTTTTGGTGAGGGTGTTATAGGGATCTGTAGGGGGCCTCCGAGGAGTTTCCCGAGGGGGCTCTTACCTGAAGATATCGGAGGGGAGCTACCTACAAACCCCTGTAAGGACCGCAAGGGACTAGGTCGTCCTGGCCACTCCAACGGCCAGCAAGGGCAACGCCCGTCAGTTGGCGGCTGTGTGGGGCCCACGGAGGGAAAATTTTATTTATTTATTTTGGTTTGCTGCCATACGCCCCCCCTGCTTCCGCCGTTTCTTGTGTGGGCTGAGTGGCCCTTCTGTGGCGCCCCGGAGTTGCGCCTTTGAGGGGGGTGTTCTGTCATGAGTCTTGTTTGTTGTATTAATCACAGCTGGTATACCTTAAGTTTAAGTGTTCGTATTTTCTCATTGGTTTTGTCTGTATTTAAAGTGCCTTAGTTCATGTCTTGACGGTCGGTCAACCTTCACAAATCCCCTCACCATTACCCGTGCCTCGTGTGTCTGCAATATTAAGTATACTTTGAGTTTATGGCCACTCTGCGCCTGTTTGTGTTTCGTATGTATGTTCGTGTTTGTTAAATAAAACCCAACAAAGGGAACCTTTGCGTTTGTGCCTCGCATCACTACCCCTCAGCCACAGATGTGACACAATGTTCACATAAATTTGAGTTAGTAGAAAGTTCCAACACAACATTAGGTACTAAAATGTTGATTATAAACACAAGGATAGTTAAGCCTACACAAACACAATAGGAGGGTTAATCACTGAATTCAGGTGCCCCCTTACTTCCAGTGAAGGGTCATCTTTATGCTTCAGCATACCAAGACATTTTAGACAACACCATGCTTCCAACTTTGTGACACAGTTTGGGATGGCTCTATTTTGTTCCAGCATGAATGTGCCCCAGTGCATAAAGCAAAGTCCATAAAGACATGGTTGGATGAATTCGGTGTGGAAGAACTTGACTGGTCAACCCGATCCAACTCCTTTGGGATGAACTGAAACATAGATTGTGAGCCATCAGTGCTTGGCCTCATAAATGCGCTGCGCTCCACATTAAAGTCTATGAAAGTCATTGAATGCCATGTCTCTGTTGGTAGAATAGTCAGGTGTCCCAATACTTTTGTCCATCTAGTATAGTAAATGATCACAGGTTTGTATTAGCATGACCGTAATAATGTACTTGTTCATTAAACGGTTAGTTTACATCTTAAAATAATCAGCTGCTAATGTTTGTGACAAAATAGCATTACCACAGGGATTATTTATATTTCTGCAAACACATCAGCATGCTTTTAGTGAATATATAATTATTACGACAACGTAGTTAGTGTAATCACAAAAGCTATTTAATAATAAAAAACTGACATTTAGAATGTTTGGATTTTATTGTCATTAGTTTTCTGTCGTAGTTTGTTACAACTAAGTTAAATCAAGACATAAATTGACAGAGGCCTCAATTTCTTAAAAAAAAAAAAATCATTTGTTGTTTATGCTTTGGCTAACAATATTTGTAACATTTGAAGACAAGAAATGCTTTGACCTATAAATCATACAGTCTGTAAAATGAATTGATTCGCCATGGAGTCTTCTTGCCCTGAGGTAAGTTGCACCTTTTGAAGATTTGTTGTGCAATACAAACAAAATTGACTGCTGCTCTATCTCCCAAAACTGTGTTTAGGTTCACACATTATCATTCTGTAGATACTGCACTTACACACATTTTGGGTAAGCTTCACAGTAAATGGATTTTCTTAAAGGGTGCACTATCCATAATAAAACTATTACTTATTCTTACTGTAAAATAACATTTAGCTGATGGGCACATAAAGAGTGGTTTAGACTGTATTTTATTTTGTTTAGGGAATGGAAAGTTACACTTAAGATTAGGTGTAGTGTTAGATTGTACATTTATATTTTACACTATCTAGACATTGCTAAAATTAAAAAAAAATGTTTTCTGTTTGCTGAAAAAACAGAAGCATTTTAAAAAAACTTTTATTGCCATTGCACAAACTCAATAAAAATAGAGCTTAATATTCACCTAAATTACCGGGGAAATATACTTTTGCCCTGCGCTGCCTTTAACTGTTATAGGTCCCATGACATGAAAATTTCACTTTATGAGATTTTTTAACATTAATACGAGTTCCCCTAGCCTGCCTATGGTCCTGCAGGGCCAGAAACGGCGATAGGTGTAAAGAGTGCCTTGATCATCCTGCTCAACTGCTCAGATGGCCCGAACTGGAATTTTCCCCTTATGTCATCATAAGGGGAAAAGTTACCTCCTCTTTCTCATGCTTTGACCGCCCAGAGAATTTCGCACCCCTCCCCTAAAACATTTGGTCCACCGACTGTCGTGTGAGAGACCACTTGTGCCTGTAGCGACATGAAGCATTGCAGTTGCTCGGTGCTTAGATGTACAAATGAGCACAAATGTATTTTTTTAGTTCCTTCATGCGAGCCTCTGAAGAACCAGTGGGTTAATTTTACTTTCTCTGGAAATGCGCTGACACAATACAGAGCTGGTCTTGCTGAGCGGCTGAAAATTAAGCCTGGATCAGTACCAACTCTACTTGGCTCAGCTACAAACTTTGGACAAGTTAGTCAACTTAACGCTGTATAATTTTGTTGCTTTGCTTTATATGGTTACCTAGATTTTTACCCTTAGAATGTGTCTGTAACATTAGCTCTGCAGCTAACAGCCCAGTTAGCAGACTACTGTCGCAAATGTAAAGGTAGATAGCATCAGGTATGTGTGTGAATGGTGTGTGAATGCACACATTAACTCAAGTGTTGTACTTCTTTGTTATTTGGACAACCGTGCCGCTGTTAGTGTTATGGCATGCGCGATATCTGCCTTTCCCCTCATTGAAATGACTGTGAGTGAGCACATCTACAAACCAGGGTGATCTGATGAGAATGGGTAAATTTGTGCTCAAGAGTGGAAAAGTAGTGGACAAGTTTCACTTCTCACTGTCTGGAGCCACCATCCCATTCATCACGGAGCAGCCAGTAAAGAGCCTCGGGAAGTACTTTGACTGCAGCCTCAAAGATTCTGCTTCCATCCAGAAAACCAGCAAGGAGCTTGAGGACTTGCTGAGTTGGGTTGACAAATCAGGCCCGCCAGGTAGGTTCAAGGCCTAGATTCACCAACACTCCATCTTGCCCCGGATCCTGTGGCCTCTTCTGGTGTACACAGTACCCATCACAACAGTCGAGGCCATGGAGAGAAGGATCAGCAGCTACCTGCGCAGATGGCTCGATCTCCCACGCAGCCTGAGCAGCAGGATGTTGCTGGCACCAGCAACATCCTGCAGCTCCCAATCAGCGGCCTTGCCGAAGAGTTCATGGTGTCCAGAACATGGGAAGTGTGGCAAAACAGGGAATCGAGAGACCCAAAGGTGGCATCAGCTGGCATACAGGTGTGAACAGGCCAGAAATGGAGGGCAGACATAGCTCTGGAGGTGGCCGAGTCAAGGCTGAGGCAGAAGGCTTTAGTAGGGCTCACAGTGACAGGCCGTGCAGGCATTGGCTACCTTCCAGTAACTAGGGTAGACAAAGCTAAAGACAAAGAGCAGCAACATCTTGTTCAGGAGGAAGTGCGGGCAGGCGTGGAGGAAGCATGAGCCAGCAGGATGGAGGGAATGGGACAACAAGGAGCATGGACTAAATGGGAGAATGTTCTGCAGTGTAAGGTAACATGGTCCAACATTTGGAAAGCGTACTTCCATCGTGTTAGGTTCTTAGTCCAAGCTGTATATGATGTCCTTCCAAGTCCAGCCAACCTCCATTTCTGGGGCAAAACTGACACACCATCCTGTCCTCAATGTTCAGGATGGGGATCCTGGGAACACCTCCTTTGCAGCTGCCCAAAAGTGCTTGCAGACGGGCGCTATCGTTGGCGCCATGACCGGGTGCCTAGGGCAGTTGCTGACAGCAATAGCCACGGCCATCAACACCATCAAGGGCTACCATACGCCAAAGGCCATCATGTTCCACAGAGCTGGAGAGAAGCCCAGCATACGACCACGGGCAAAGTCAGGCCTCCTCAGCTCCGTCACGGACTGGAGACTGGAAGTGGACCTTGGCAAGCAGATAATGTTCCCAGCCAGGATAACATCAACACGGCTTCGACCAGACATGATCATCGTGTCTGATTCCACAAAGCAGCTAATGGAGTTCCCTGGGAAGAGCACATGGCTGAGGCTAATGAGAGGAAGTGTGCCAAGTACCAGGAGCTGGTGCAAGAGACAAGGCTGGAAAACATACCGCGAACCCCTGGAGGAGGGATGCCGAGGATTTGCTGGATGGTCGCTCTGCAAAGTGTACACGCTGCTGGGCCTCACCAGGGAGGCAAAGAAGAAGGCTATCAGATCCACAACTGAAGTGCAGAAAAAGCCACAAGGTGGCTATTGACAAAGAGAGCTGAGCCATGTGCAAACGCTGCTGGGAGACAGGCTGGGGTCTGGTCGGGTCGCCTGGGCAAGGGGGTCTGATGTTTGAAAGACCCAAAACACCCTATGACCCCAGGTTACATCACTGATGATGTGTCCCAGTGCATACACAAGATGCATATTTTAACTATACACACACACACACACACTTATCAGATATCTAATAGGAAGAGTTTAAAGAGAAGAGTGACATATTACGCTATTTATAAACCAAACAGAAGAACTGGGTACTGTGGATTAAACAGTGTGAAAGTTGGCTAAGTTACCTTAACTACCAAGTCTGACACTTTTTTTCAACACTTTTTTAACTTATTGGATTTAGTGTCATAGGGGGACAAAATAAATAATGGAATTAAATGAATATAAGTCTTGTGTTCTTCATATGAATGGACTGTGTACTCCTGAATTAATCCTGTTTCTTCCCTGACCAATGAATGCGCAAAATGTCATACACTGGCCCTGATGATACTGTAATATACTGCACCATGTATCTTTGTGTATCTCATTTCACTGACAAGTAATAGTGCTTGAAGTGTATTCAGTTTCACATATTTTACTAATCGATCTGTTTGCTGGGAGGGGCATACATTAGACATGAATATATGGTTGTTTCGAGATTGTTTTGTCATTTAATAAAAGGTTTCAAGAAAAGTATTTACTAGCCTAGGCCTTTCTAGGCCTTTCTATGGCACAAGCAGTGGATCGCTTTTCAATAATCTGTAAGGAGATCTTGTTACAAAGTACACAGAACCCATGAGAAACTCAGCAAATTTTGTCTAAAAGTTTATCTCGAAGTAAACCTTTTGTAAAGAATGTCTTTTTCTCAACAGAATGCCTGACATTGAACTGTTAAAACGTCCTTCTAGGGAAGATGGAGAAAGCTTTCAAGGTAACCTGAGTTCAGTGTTGACAACAGTTTTATAAATTGTCAGTAATCTCATAGTATTGCATTGTGTTACTGCAGCAGCAACTTTGTATCATCGGGGATCCTTTACACACACAGAAAACAGCACGTCCATTTCAGTGCCAGCTGCTTAAAGACAGTTTATAAGTCCGCTCACTTCCAATAGATTGCTACGTGTCTCAGTATTATCTTGTGTTTTTGCACTGTTTAATTTTGTTCTCTGTATTATCCTTGGTATTAAAATAATTGATTGTGTCCCATCTGTGTAGTTACTCATTGTCCCTGTTTCATGGAACATCCTAAACCAAGAATCTGAGTAATATACATATGTAATAAATGAGTGTGACCATATACTGGACTTTGGATTTGACATCAGTGAGACAAGCAGCCATATAATAGGACAAACAGCCATATAAAGTTATTGGCCACATGGAAGTTCATGTGTATAATGTGAACATTTTTCCCATTCTTTTATACTTTATTTTCATTTTCAGACCAGGGAGAGCTGCAGAGAGTGTACAGCTGCAGTCACAGTTGTGAGTTAACAAACACTCCAACACAATGTGTGAGGAAAGCAGTGTGCCACATTCAGGAGCTGAAGAACAAACTGGAGAACTGGTGCCAACAGGTATCACAGAAAAGCACCTCTAGCCTCAACAGAATGCAAATGTGTTGAGAGTGGGAATTCTATCCTGTACCATTATACAATATTCTTTTGCTCAAGCAGTGTACAGCTAATGAATTGATTTTACATATAATCCGTTTATTTATATCAGAGTGACTGAATGCTTTATGTTTTATACTGGGCCAAAATTGACTGTGCTTTAATTATTCCTTAAACTAGTGTTTCCCAATCCTGGTTCTGGAGGAGCACATTCCTGCTCATTGTAGTGTTTTGCCTGCTTTAACACACCCATAACAACTCAGCAAGGGGGTGTTAAACAGCTGATTAGTTGGACCAGGTGTCTTAGGGTGTTTCACACTTGGTCCGTTTCAGCCCTTAAAGCGAACTCAGACTGATTAGTAAGCATATGTTTTTTTCGCATATGTGAACACGTCAAACGAACTCAGGCCCTTCTGAATCGAACCGAACTGAGACCACAATGGGAGGTGGTCTTAGTCCGGTTTGCTTTCAGTCCGCCACACGGTTTGGTTACCTTGCGCATTATGAACATAAAAGGCTCCGGTTTCGCTTCGACAGTTATTGTCCTCTAGTCTTGCCATAGGTAGATCACAAGGTACCGCCCCAGGAAACCATACATGTCTATGCAGGAAACAGACAATGAAGAAATAAACCAATAAATAGGAATGAACAATTAAATGATAATAATAAAAAATAAAAACTCAATAAATAAATAAATAGATAAATAAAGGAGACCTAGAGATTCTTGTCAAGATCAAGTTTCTCTACCAAGTTGCACAGCCTCAAAGCATTCTTGCCATCAGTTGAAGAAAAATTAGTAGCTTTGTGGAAAATCTAGAAGTTTGGTAGACCTTTTAACCATCTACTCTTATGGAGAAAAAAAATCCCAAGAACGGGGAACATGAAGAGACAGCAGCAGCAGGCTGGATGAGGAACTAAAGTGTGAACAGATAAAGAACTGAGACTCTGTCTGAGTTGAAGTGGACCAGAAAGGGAACCGAGTCCTCTTTCAAATGGACTCACACTGCAAAAAGAAAAAGAACAGAGTTCCCTTTTTGGACCACTTTTTGGACCACTCCTAGAGAACTGAGTTTAGTTCCTTTAAAGAGGACTGTATGTGAATACACCCTTAAAAGCAGTGAAAACACACAAATGTGCAGGGCACTGTGACTCCAGGGTCCTGTTCCATGAAACAGAATTAAGGGAAAGTCTGGCTTATTTCAAGGGAAAGTAAGGGAAAGTAAGACAGACTTTCCCTTAATCCTGTTTCATGGAACAGGGGTCAGAGATTGGGAAATATTGTTTTAAACCTAGAGCGTGAAATCCCCCATAGCTGTCAGCACTGGGTGGGGTGTTGTTTGTCTAAAGAGGGGGCAGTGTTGAAAACTACACATACTACACATTTGAGAAAAGGCAGCCAAATGTAGGAAGTTGTTTAGTCTTCTGCGAGTTGGTTCTATAAATGTGCAACACATTGCTTAGGCTGACTCTAATCCCGCCCCATCCTTTGCTAAAACCCACCCTTCTAGACTAATTGACCAGTCAAACTGTGAGTAGGCATGTTTGAGCATATCTGATAGCCCAGTATGAAAAAAAACTTTATAGAAGCTGATCCACAATCACCAGGGGAATTTTTCACTCAAATTTTTTAATTCAAGCTTATTTCACACATTTCATGAAACTTGCAGTTTTTCCCTGAGTAATTTGTTAAATATTTTACCATTTAAGTCATACTGGACATAATAAGCTTTAAAAAGACATTTTAACTGCGATTGATAATTTTTTAAAAGATTATTTTAGAGTGCCTCCAAAATTTTGCAGTTGAGGCATTCCAGGGGTTTAAAGTGTCAGTCACAACTATCAAGTCTATCAAACCAAAATAGATATTTTTAATTATAAGGGCTTAGAAATGCCTGTGTCTGCATACATCCTGTGGATCTCTCTTTTCCTCGCCAATAAATCGGCAAAGTTGAAACATGCATGGGGTTCACATCTCTCATTGGGTCCTATTCAGTGATACAACAGCATATTTCAATAAAACTGTCTCACTTGCATGTGGTGTCACAATCCCCCTCTCTCTCCTGGCATTGAAGGCAAGCGCAAATGCAGACTTCCATTTTAATATTTTATTGAAAACTCAGACAAATGAAACAGGCATGAGGGCCTAACAGAGCTCAAAACACAGGTTTCAGGAGACAGGTACAAAACCCCACAAGCATAACGGTTGACCGACCACTAAGGTCCACACTAAACAAACTTAAATACCAAACACAAAACTCTAGAAACCAATAAGAACACAAAGTCAATCAGTGTGTCAGAAATCGCGCACTTGCACAGTTTTAGTGTGCGATTTTGGTGCATAGTGCATTCACACTGACAACCAAGCTAAAACTTGGCAGCCAACAGTGAAATGCAAGCCCAAGCGGAGGCAACTGGTTCGTATAAAGTAACGTTAATAAAATTATTTTACTGATGTATACTGCAGTATAACTGGCAGACATTTTGGCGGGCTGGAGAATCACGAGCAAATGTCATTTCCTAAGTGCAAAACGTTAGTGTTCCATTTCGGACAACACTTACCCACGGCAGTGTGCACTAAGGAAGGAAGTGCTCAAT
>JBBPCX010069228.1:0-11524 GCA_037974365.1 Hydrocynus forskahlii
TCTCTCTCTCTCTCTCTCTCTCTCTCTCTCTCTCTCTCTCGCTCTCTCTCTCTCTCTCTCTCTCTCTCTCTCTGTCACTCAGTCCTCACTTTTTCAGAGAACTATTATTATTTTTTGCCTTGCAATAGCTGACTTCCAGTGAGTTTGCTCAGGTAACAATAAAGCAACTTTATGAAACTGTGACAGGTCTGCATCTTTCAGGGCCAATAACCCAACCCATAAGAACGAAAACAGATTATCTCCCAGCTGAGGATTTGTTAAATATTCAGGAGGGTTTGTTTAGCTTATCAGAATTAATTCAAGCGGAGACCCTTGAGATCAGGATCAGGCAGCGGAACACAACACCTAAACAAAGGAATGTGTTCAGGGGCCCCCTCTTTGCCCTTTTTCTTCTCCTCACTATCAGTCTCCCCATATCTCCTACTCCCAGCATGTCAGGACCATGCCTGTGCCCCTAGAGACCATGCTATCTCCTGCTACCTCTTTCATCTCCCTCTCTCTTCCACTCGTTCTGTTTGTTCTGAAGTAGTCATGACTGGATCTGGCCTTTAGCTGTCTGAGATAAACATCCTCACCATGACTAGAAATATGCAGCATTGTGCTAATGAGCCACTTCGTTAGGTAGACATACCTTGTAGCTACACTTATTGTCCATTTTATCGGCTCTACTCACTATGTAGGTGCAAACTGTTATAACACCCTGTAGTCTATCTGTTTCTCTTCATCACTTCTGCATCAGCACTCAAGACCCCCACAGGACCACCAGCGAGCAGGTTCTTGGATGGCGCACTAACACGGTAGTGGCAAGGGAGTGTGTGTGCTGCAGAGGGTGGCAAACAGTGCTATTAGAAATGCTATGAGGAAGGCGAATGCTGTTCTTTGCCAGGTATGATCGACAATTCAACAAAATATATAATAATGAATATCTGTTGGTATATTGCAGGCATGTAACTTACCTGTTCATCCCAGCAGGGTATTTTCAGTTGCTCAGGCACAAAGCAAAGCACTGTAAAGCCATGCAATCCATCTATGTTACATGTGTGAGCTGGTAAAGGCTGGAATTTCAAACCTGTGCACACCTCTAGTCAGGTCTACCAGATCCTAATATTTGTCTTTATTTCGATTTCTCCCTCTGCTGTAATCTCTTCCCCAAATCTATAGGCAAGTCACAAACTCCCCACCCTGTTTTCACACCTGCACATTCCCGCTATCAACATACACTATATGGACAAAAGTATTGGGACATACCTTTTTCAGGGTTTGGGGCTAGGCCCCTTACTTCCAGTGAAGGGCAAATGTAATGCTTCACCACACCAAGACATTTTAGACAATGCAATGCTACCAATTTTGTGGACACAGTTTGAGGAAGATCCTTTTCTATTCCAGCATGAAGGTCCATAGAGACATGGTTGGATGAGTTCGGTGTGGAAGAACTTGACTGGCACGCACAGAGCCTGGACTTCAACCCCATTCAACACCTTTGGGATGAACTGGGATGGAGATTGTGAGTCAGGCCTTCTCGTCCTACGTCAGTGCCTGACCTCATAAATGCTCTACAGAATGAGTGGGCACAAATTCCCACAGAAACTCCAAAATCTTGTGGATAGTCTTCCAAGAAGAATGGAATCTGTTATAACTGAGGGGGACCTCAACTCCATATTAAAGTCTATGTATTTGAATGCAATGTCATTAAAGTCCCTGATGATCAGACGTCCCAATACTTTTGTCCATATAGTGTATCTCCTGTTTGTTTTGCTGCCCTGTCATTAGTGTCACCTGTGTCTCTTAGTATGTTATTGTAGAAATGACACCTTTCTCAAAGTGAAGGCTGGAGGTGAGGTAGGAGAGACTTTGCTAGCACTGGTATGTGAAAGGTCCCTGTTCAGTGTTAATTCACTTTTAAGATGACCTGAGCAGTCTGCACTGGACCAGTTGAATGCTAGTAATGTAAACAGCATGACATGTTACAATTAAAAAGATTAAATTAAAATTTTCATTTTCTTCCATTCCAGACTCTGGTACCACATTTTCTCATCACTCACAGCTGTTTCCATAGTTTTTCAAATATTTTGTGTGGCGCTCTTGAGGGAGTGTGGGTGAATCTGAAGGTCTTTAAGGATATGCCAGTTGAATTCTCCACTGCATTCTTAACTTATAGTCACAACTGCAGTCCCTGTGTTTCTTTAACACTTGGGCATTTTATATGACCTGAATCCTGATATGACTCTACTTACTAGTAAAATGCATCTCCAGTTAGTCAGATTGCAATCTGATTCTCACACATAGTGCAAACAAATCAGCTCTTAAAATAAAAGATTTCCTGTGTTTTTTCTGTTCTATGCTAAATTTGGCAGCAGTACAAAATCACTACAGGCTCCACAGTATATAATATGTGTGCAGTATAGCATATTGAGCCATAATACAATGTTATATTTTTTTTGTGAATTTTAAAGAACTGTAACAGTTATGTGGTAAATTAAGATTTGTTACTTTTGACAACTTACAGTGCCACAAAAGGTTTTTTTCCTTTTTTTCTTTCTTTTACCTAATGAAGCTTACACTGTCATAATCTCATAAAATGAAACATGGAGGTAGGTAACTCCCAAACTTTATTCTTATATGTACATATTTAGCATATTTATTTGTTATATGTTACCAGGAGTCTAACTTTCTGGCTCGGAGCAAAATCTTCCAAGGGCCTCCCGCCAAACACCTCCACCCTTATAGTCAGTGCATAGTAAAATATATGCACACACACACGTTTCCAGCATTAGTGGTCCTGTATGACTGTGTGGTAGCGATCAGATAGCAATATGATTAACACTGTAGCTCTGGAAGTCATTTAACAAAGCAGGATTTCACAGTTAGCCAGATACCTTAAAGCCCAAAGTTGTCCAACAGGAATGACCCCACTTGTCCTATTGAACAGGCTTGACTTTGGCTTTAAATTATCTCATTCATTTCAGAATGCCTGCTTTGTAAAATACCCTCAGGACATAGATTGACATGACATGCTGACTGCACATATAAACATTGTTATTTTTCTCTGCTGTTTATTAACAGGTACAACCACGTTTTGGAAAGCTCAGCATATTTTAGACAAAAGGTGAAACACAACACTTTTGCATATTTAGCAGACACTAAGAAAGGTAGACAAAAAATTCAGCATTAGCAGTATTGCTGAAGAACTCAAACAGTGGTTTCCCACATGAGATTTAAGACTGACATGAGTTTAGGACAGTTAATACACAGTTAATTAATCTGATACCGGTTTGATTACAAACAAGCTTATGAAAGCAATTTTCATCACGTTGGTGCAGGTTTCAGAATCAAAGCCGCGCATGTCTGTGTCTGTTTGTGTGTGTGTGAGTGTGTGTGTGTGTGTGCGTGTGTGTGTGTGTGTGTGTGTGTTTGTGTGTGTGTATGATTTCACTGAGTAATTTAGATAGATCTCAACATTTTAATTATGCATTCTGCATCCAGTTGAAAAGCTAAACACATTTGTGTGATAGTCTTTAGAGATTTATGAACAAAAACTTTCCTGCATTATGTAACATTCCAAAATACTGAGAAGTGAACAAAACAGTAGCATGATGTTCAATATTAAATAACCGTCATATTCACATGTTTTATTTATGGTACTGCAAACATTTAGTAATATGGTTTTAGCACTGAAAGTCATTTTGGGTGGACCAGTGATAGATATACAGTTGGCTGTTCCCAGTCGCGACGATGTGGCTGCACATCTGCCATATTGGAAAGGTCAAGACCCACTTGCAATAACTACTCATCTATGAAGATGTGTTCTCATGATTAAATTGGCTTTAGCTGCTAATTTTCTTTGGTGTGAAATTTTAAATTAATGCAAAGGGGTGGGCCAGCTCCATATTAAAGTCTATGTATTTGAATGCAATATCATTGAAGTCCCTGTTGGTGTAATGGTCAGGCGGCCCAATACTGACCATTATCTTATAGTATGTTATTGTAGAAATAACATCTTTAAATGAATGTGGATATTTTACTATGTATTGTAATTGTACAGAGACAGTCTGGCAGTATCTGAAAATGGTAGCACAATAAAGGAGACATAAATTAGGGTTTTCAGATCTAACCTTTCAAAGCTGTGTGGGTTTCATCCATTTGCACCACAGTCTAAAACCACTGATCATATGCGCATTAGCTGCATCCAGCGGTACCAGCATGGCTATGTCAGCCGAGAGTTTGTGACCAAAATAAGCAGTGAAAGTTCATATTTCCTGACTGCAAGAAATAAAGTTTAGCTAAGTTCAGCTCAGCTCAAGAAAATCTACTTATCTACTTGAGGAGAGTCCTGAATTCGGCATGGCCCAATTACAGGGCAGGATTTAAACTGGATGCTGAATTCAACAAGCCAGTCAGCATGCAGTACTTGAGCTGTCAATCAAATGCAACTAACCAGTCAGAAACCAGGGTTCAAGAAGTGAATCAGAACTGAGTAAACTATCCAGTTAAGCGGCAAATTAGAATGCCGGTTTCAACAAGCCGATCAGAGTGCAGCATTCAAGCCACCAATCAGAAGGAAGGTAGCAGTCAGACAGATTACGGGTTTCAACTAGCTAATCAAAACTGCAGCAGTCGCAGTGTAGAGTGAACTAACCAATAGTAATGCAGTTAATGGTACTGGCATAAAACAGTTCAAATTGAACTATTGACCAGGACCAAAAGTGAGGCTGCAGTTATTCAAATATCCATTTTCTTTGTCTCTAAGAGAGCTAAGAGATTTCAAAGGCAGCTCATTATAAAGACAGAAGAACAGTAGAGAACAAGGCTCCATTGTGTTAATTGACTTTGCCACTGTGGTTAATAAGGTAAGGGGGGATACAGGCAGTAAGACGGTGAGTATTCCGCTGGCAGTAATGAAAGCTCTGATGAAAAAAAAAATTATAAAATAATCTTTGGGTCTATCAAACAGCAGACAGGCTTCTCAGTGCCATCTTGCTCAGCTCTGACCTCTGCTGAGTAAATTAAGCCTCTTTAATTGAGAGAAAAATTGTGTGATTTGAAAGCCTCCATGTTGAGTCTAATGCAGAAGTTGCCATGCTGATCTGAATGTACTCTGATGCCAGTTGCTATGCTATGTTCAACGCCATCACTCGAAACCCATCAGCCATTTGTCTAATGCTGTGTAAATTGACTAAATATTATTATTGGAAAGACTCTCTCATACATTACTCCAGAATGACCCTGTCTCAGCGTGGATTTATTTAATCCTATAGCCAATTGACCTAATCCCAGAAGGAAATTACACTGAATCATCTGTAAATGGCACTAATTCAATGATAAATTGCTTTTCCCGGTCTCTGCATATGCACTTCATGCTGGTATAAACTGACCTTAGTTCTGCGCTTTTTTTTTTTTTTTTTAGCACAGAGAGAAAAGAGCCGACCACTGAGTGACAACAGCTTCTGATTTATTTTGGGGAAACTGGGGCTGTGGCCTGATAAAACTGGGCTCTTTATAAACAATTTAACACCTTGAGGTCAGACATCAAACGGTACTGTGTGTGGCTGTTGTTGTCAGAGCTTTAGTAAAATTTGTATTTATAGTGCATTGCAAAATATTTAATGAGATTTATCCATTACAGTTCATCGTTTGTGGCTTTTTGATTTATGGTTTATGGTTATGCAGAGGGGATAAATACCTGCCTCTTTCACATTGCAATAAAACCTAGATTTCCTCTGTAAATTATGTCTACCTCCACTTAAGTCTGTCAGATACGGTTTTTGAGTGTGCAGTAAACTGGGGGAAGGTTCTTTAAATCTTGAAAAGTGACATCATATTACACATCAAATTCACAAAAACAGCTTAATTAAGAACCACCCACAGGAAGGTTATGTAGCAAACCAGAGATGTTCTTCCATAATATTGCTCCATGAGTGTGTATCTAACAAAGTTTTTAACAAAGAAATATACAAAAGAACTACTGTGAACTATTTGTGTTTAATTTATTTCGGTCCATTGGTTATGAATTACAAATACAAATGTGACAAATAATAATAAAGAATAAAAAAAATGGAAACTGCAAGGTTTTGATATGACAGTGATGATATATACACAGCCGGTCTGGAGCTCTTGTGAAGTTCCTCTTTCCAAAGAGTTGGTATATGACAATTTCTGTAAAGTGTGAAATGCAAACATGTATTGCATATCAAAAATATCTGGCAACAAACATGATGTACTGATCCCTGAGAGAATCACTGATACTGTGCCAGGGCGTTGCACCAGCTGGGGTCCTGAGTGGGCTGTCCCATGGGACAACAGGCAGAAGTCCACTCGAGGACTTCCAGAGTTTGATCGTTCTTATCATCTTCTGGTGATGTCATATACACATATGTACACAAAGAGAGACAGAAGGGGGAGGTAAAAAAGAGAGAGATAGATCTTATTTGCTTGATGGTGAACCATCACCGCCTCAATTTCTGTAAACAACTGCGTGGGTGGCGGATTACGCAGCAAGAGTGTCTTTTGGGGATTTTTCAAAGCTTTTTCTTTCCTTGCCTTGTTTTGGTTGCTTTCTTTTTCTAAGTGTGTGATTTTGTGATTTTGTGTGTGTGTGTTTATGGGTGTTTGGAACAAGGAAGTGGTAGGCAGAGGCAGAGTGCTTTGCAACATCAAATCCAAAAGCGGATAAATGCACAGATGGTGATGTGTGAAAAGAACACAGGGAAGGGATAACGCCGCTCTGTGGACGGCTCCCCTCTGATGTGGAGGACGCCGCGGATGAATCAATTCTTGTCCTTTCTAAAGCACTCTCCGTGATCACTCAACCCAGCACTGCTCTCAGCTGTATGTGAGCCAGCACAAAGCTCCAAAGCCCAACACACCCCACCCACTTTGTAGATGAGATGAAGTGCAGGGAAGTCTTGAATGAAGCTTGATAATCTATGGGACAGCACATATACTGTGCTTTCAAATTTTGGAGACACATTTTCTCAATTTTCAATGAAGTTAGAAATATATATTGTAGAGGTTTTACTTATAATGGATATACATGGATTCATTTACCAAAAACAGTTACTTTTATATGACCATTTTCCAACACCTCTTTGTCCTTTAAAAATACGACAGGCTATTCTTGTTGTTGTGTCTTTAAGGCTGTATATAAAGGACGTATGTCTGCTTCAGTTGCCCTGTATTGTGCGTCATTCAAAAAATCTGAACTACAACACTCTTTATAACTTCACTGAGAATAGGCGGGGCTAAAATGCTGTAGACTGACTAGACTTATATATGCAAATGCAATGCTTTTTGAGACATTTAAAAGTTTCAGAACAAGTTGTTTTTCCTGCTTTGTTTCAGTGAATGGACTGCATGGTCTGGAAAGTGAGTGAAACCTTTAAAAACTTTAACAAAGTTTATATATTACAGCAAGCTCATTATTTTAAAAATAGGCACTGGACATTTCTTTTACATGAACCCTTTAATCACCTGAAAGCTCTTGAGCGCTGTCATTAACAGGCAGGGGAGAAAAAAAGCACACAGAAACTGCACCACTTTTCACTGGTATTGTACCAAAATCTGACTCATTTAAAGTGGAAGTATGGAATTACATAAATTAGTGTGATGTAGTAAAAATCAAAATCACTTTATCTTACTTCTAAAATTACTCAAATATTTTAAGGTAAAACTGAATGTTAAAACATGAAATTAAATCAGTGCCTACCAGTATAGTTTGGAGTAATGTTAATGCTGGCCATGAGCTGTTTGGGTTCTGCTTAACCCAGAATAGGGAGTCTGCCTTGTCTTAACCCCTTTTTAATGAATATTCATATAGTAATAATGCACGAGAATAAACACTGAGTGGATATTATAACTATCACATTGCACAGTATTGTTCTGATCTCTCATTCTCTATTTTGCAGTACAGACTGCACACCTCCTCGACTTCCTCAGCGGCGCTGACCACAAGCTGATTGTGCCTGTCGCTGCATGACTAGTTAATGTGGGGTGGCGACTAATGGGTAGCACTCTAGCAAGAACACGGATTTGCATTGTAGGTGAAATACAATGTGTGGGAACTTGAATGTCAAGAGAAAAATAGGAAAAGGAAAATCTTATGGCTTTGAAACTTGTACTTTGAAGGTCTAAATGAAAATGGAAGTAGTAAAAGGTATATTTTATTCTCTTAGGAAAGAAACTGCATAAGACTACAGGCATTACGTACTAACAATACTCAAGTAAAATACGAAACTTCCTTGACTACATACATGTCTTTTATGGATTTTTGCCTTCTAATGGCTTGCTGGACCTGTAGAGGTCACCCTGACTGGTCACTGTCACTGTATGCAACACTGAGAGACCGCCTTTATAGTTAAAGACCAACCAAACAACTACAAATTTACAGTGAAACTAACATATGTGTATGTTTTTCAACATGAAGGACAGCAAACCATTTATGGGTATTATGGATATTTTCCATATCACACACTCAGCAAAAAGTTCACTGACATTAGTTAAACATAAAACATGTTGTTCAACTGTAAACTTACTGTTATAATTTCAACACACTCAAAATTTTAAATCAAACAGGGTAAAAATATTTTAAGTTGCATTGTAAAATTTGTAAAAGTTGCATCATTTTTTACAGAGCAAGGTTATTGACAAAAACTTTTAATAGATGGATAGCTGACTCATAGCAAAAGAGAGCTAATGAATGCTCTTGGCAGGGTTAATGGACTTCAATTAGCTCCCTTATTGCCCCATCTAATGTGCATTCTGGGTTTGCGGTATTATTAACCTTGGTGGGACCAGGTAGTCCAATATTGAAGATGTAAATCAAATTGTCGTTATAGATGGCTTTCTTCCATTAATTGAGATCAAATGTTCATTTATGGGCCATTTTGGCTATAATAGATGAGTACTGCAAGATTGATGCTCTCAGTAGTCTTGTTATACAAATTTAATGAAAGCGGTGGCTTGAGGAGGAGAGACTGGAGTTCTGGAGAAGATATGGTTAGGATTTTTTTAAATAAAGTTCACCTTCTGCTGATGTTATGGTTAAGTTTGTCTAAAGGATATACTAATTCGCCTTAAGGCTTGATGCAGATGTAGTAACACCATGAAGAGTTGTTGAGTAGGTGGCAGAGGGGTCTTTTTTTTTCTGATGGACAACAGAAAAGAAGGGTACATCCCTGCCAATTTTCCAGACAAGCTCAACAACAAGGACACATTTGAATAGTTGAACAGCTAATCCTGCGGTTTCTTTCTTTCTTGCGAGTCAGGATTGGTGAATGTGATGGGAGCTTGGAAAGTAGAGCATCATCCAGGCTTGTTTTGTTGAAACAGGAAGCATAAACGGAAATAGCTTCGCCTTTTGTATGAGGGGAAAAAAGCCCTTCAGATGTTGTGTGCTGTAAGAGGCTTGGAGGTTTTTGATATGCAGTGATCAGAGAATTTCTGTTCGAGCCATTTTATGTCCTTGTCTGCACAAAATGACAGAACACTTCTAAGGCAACAAAACAAAAAGGAGCAAAAAGGCAGTTTTCTGCTGTGGTCGTGATGTTCTTGTGGTCAGTGGCTGGCGCAGATTGTTTACAAGCAACCATTTTTCATACTAGCCTGTTTCAGTGTCGTGCGTGATTCAGCTGATGAGTAAGGTGCTTTTCTGCATTCACAAAGGCTTGAAGGATGTGGCTGCCCTTAGTTCACATCAGTCCTTATGGACTGGGCCCAGGGCTCTCAATGAGAGCAGAGGGAACACGTTTCTATGGTTACTTTGGAAAAGATGAGAAAAACTGTCGCCAGAAGAAGAGGGTCGAGATGCAGGGATGACCTCCTGACTCTCTCTCTTGCTATTTGTCTATCTCTCTGAATATGCCTGAAGGGGAAAAGATGTAAATAATGTCGTAAATAAATAAATAAGGCAATTATGCTAGGAAGCAGTCAAGAAGTGTTATATAAGGAAGCCTCCATTTTTGTCTGTGTCTTTTGTAACTGCCTTTATGTTCTCTTCCTTATTTTCACAGTTTTTCCCTCATCAATGCACTTTGCCCTGGCTTTGACAAGCTGCCGATTGCTCTGTATATTTTGGTCTATATGTCTACCTCTCTCTCTCTCTCTCATTCTTAATTGCTATCTTAGGCCATACTAACCTTGAGCAGGAAAAAAAATCTAATTAAATCTGATCATTCCACTTTCCTGTGTGTGTGTGTGTGTGTGTGTTTGTGAGGACTATGTCATTTTAAAAGAGCAGAAGGTGGTCACGCCTGTAACAGTACCTCCCTTTTCACCGGGCAGAGGGAGGGAGACTCAGACAGGCACATTAGACATCTTTAAATGTCTTTAATTGAGTGCGCAGGTCAGGGCGGCACTATCAACGTTTAAGGAAAGACAGCGTGAAAGCGCTATTAATGAAACCCTACTTGATTTTTATCAGGGAGGGAGAAGTATGTACAACCATGAAACCGGATTTCATATACAGCACCCTGAATACATCAACCTCATCTCCCGACACTAATAGTCTCTTGGTTCCTGAGAAATTAGTGTGTGTGTCACCTCCCTTTCCTGGTTAAATCTCCGCATTAATGGAATGTAATGAAGATAAGATAGAAGAGTAGGGCCATGTTTAGCGACTATAATCCCAAAGACTCCCTATGATCTGCCTTTTCGATATGAAAAGCTTGACTTTTGGAATGATCACTGAGACATGCTTTTTTTGCTGGACCACCAAGAAGGCCAGCTTAATGTTAACATATTAAAAAATGGAAGAAATCAGATACACTCAAACACACTGAAACACATCATGACAAAAAAAAGTGACCTAATAATTGTTGAAAAAACACAGCATGGAGAATATGTGTTTGATGCTGATGCTGAAGCTGTGCCTGACTTTAGGTGGAGTTTATCTATTATCTTGCTGTTTAGAGTCATCTTGAATGGGAAATCAGAATGCATATATCTTCCTTAACCTGATGTACTTTTGAGTGAAACGAAACTTGGATGGGAAATATTTGTGGGTGGGACATGATTTCATTCATTGTGGATTGATATTTAATGTGTATCTAAAATTCTTTTTTTTTGGTTACTTGTACGAGTAGGAAACAATGTTAAAACAATATACATGTGCATTCACTTTTGTTAGTTAAGACTGCTTGCTGTTATTTTATAATTTAGATGTTAAAAGCCCCTTCTGACAAAAGCCAGAGTAGGGGTCATGTTACCTTGACCCAAACAATAAGTAAGGGCTTAGACACACACACTATGAGACTGACACAGGCCAATGCCTTTATTTCAGCAATTAATACATACACTATATGGACAAAAGCATTGGGACACCTGACTATTAGTGTTGTTTTTGGCAGCCTGTCTTAATTTTAGTTTTAGTCTAGTCTTTGCATCAAGCTGTCATTTTACTTTTCATTAGTCTTAGTCACATCTGAACTCTTTTTAGTCTAGTCAAGTTTCAGTCAACTAAAAGTCTGAGCATTTTAGTCTTATTTTAGTCAGGATTATCCACGACTATTTTCGTCTAGTTTTAGTCGATGAA
>JBBPCX010069229.1:0-11524 GCA_037974365.1 Hydrocynus forskahlii
TGTGTTTTCTTTATTTTCATGACCATTTACATTGGTAGATTCTCACTGAAGGCATCAAAACTATGAATGAACACATGGATGCACAGTCATGTTTTACTTCTCGTAGAGGAGAAATCCAAGTTCACCCTATTTTTTCCTGAAGTAAATGAAACTTAAACTAGCCACAAGAGCATCATGCAACCGGACATAATGTGTGTGTGAGAGGAGAGGAAGGGTTCTGTGTACTTGTCTGTGCTTTGCTTAGATAGAGCGGAGTCTGTAGACGTGAAGGGCAGCCAGAAACTCTGTCCTGTGCTGCAGCTCTGGCCTCACCATTGTCCAGAACGCTGATACAAATCTGCTTGCGCAGTTTAAAGAATTGAGCTTTGTTCAGATGATTTGAGCAGTAAAGTGGTGACCTGACCCAGGCCTCTAGCTCTTACTCCCTTGCTCTCTTTCTGAAGGAAAAAAAAAAAGCCTGAAAACCATCCACTGCAATTATTTAATCAAGGAAACTGTGTGTGTGTGTGTGTGCCTCTGGCTGAAGGCTAAATGGATGCTATTAATTTCTAAGCCTGTACAGAGGTTTTCTTCCCCTCTGTGTCAGTCATCGTTTTCTGTGTTCCTCTAATTGGCTGGAATTGGTTGCTGTGGGACCGAGCGAGGTCAGACTGGAGTGAATGAAACTCGAGTGCAGAGTTCAGTGCTGGGAAATCTGGTTATTGACCAGCAGATCGATCATCAGGCATGATGAGTCTGATGGCTTCGTTGGTGAATGTGATGGATGCACATTTTTTATAGAAGATTTTATTGAAGATTGTGCCAAGGATTTTCTTCAGGCACGTGTTGAACACCTCAGAGAGGCGGTGGCGCATCGCAAGCACAACATTGCTTAAACATTCTTATATAAAAGTGCTTCCTTGCTTGGAGGTTCTGTTTCTCTGGGTCGACAGGACGATCACATTGGTTGTACAACTATGGTTACAGTGCCATAGTAGTGGAGATTTAATAAGGGAGAAGATAAAAACTCAAAGATGATTTATAAAGGTGTGTAATGCATAATAGTAATTTGATGCATAATAGTTGTGCAAAATGAAAATATTTGTTATGCAGTGTTTCACGTCAAACAACAAGTTTCTTCATTCCCTAATTTGTTTTTGAGTGTCCTGCACGGCGCTCGTTCCCACCATCAGTAGGACCGTCAGCAGTTTGACTGAGTTTAGTTTGACTGGGAGTTTCCCACCAACCCAAGCTTGGGAGCGTAGTGACCAGTTACTCGGTTTCTCTGGACAACTGTTTGGAACTGGCAGTTGCTTAACATTAGGTTGTAAACTGGGTAAAAATCAAAGAAATGTAGAAAAATTGTCATCAAGATAGTCATCAAAACACAGTGTATTCAAAATGTTGTGAAACAGAAACCTCTATGCCACCCATCTATGCTCCGCCCACGAATGAGCTGTTACATCGCAGTTCATCACGTTGGATGATCTTTATGACAAAGAAACTCTCGCAGAGATTTTTTGGCAAAATGTCTAAGTTTAAAGTGTGGGATTAATTTTATTGTATTATTTTATGTGACAGATCATGATGTTAGGATGGATCAGATGCAGATGTAACATATTTTTGTGGCTTCAACACGAATTGTGCATCATCATAAATAATGTGGTGCTCAAAATCAACAAATCGCCCACATATTGAACTTCTCTCGGCTCTAAGATCTGCTTAGTCTCTGCAATTAGAGACATGCGAGGCATGTAAAATGTGTGCTGCTCAAATGAGAAGAGACTGTTAAACTTGGATTGACCCAACGCAACTAGGATCAGTTCTCCAGTTCTTCAGTTTTTGTCTGGTACTGTTCTTTGGAGCATATCTAAACTATGTGGCTGTGTTCACAAACTAGAATCACACTGGATTTGGCTTCACCCAGCAGTGTTCCCTGTAACACAGCTGCAGTTCAAATATTTCTCATACATCTCAACTTAAACATTGTAATCATATCAAATATAAAATCAAATATAAAACCAAAGCTATCTGCCACTGCAGGGTATTCACATTTTATCTCGTTTGTTATAGAAAAACAAGTTCCCCTCAGAGTCCAGAGCAGGGGGGCAGAACCATTATAGCATGTACCCGTTTATTATAGCGAGTGTCCCTGTTTAGAGTGAGGTGAAGTGGTCAAGCACAAAAAAAAGCAACAGACTTTCACAGTAATAGTAATAACACTGCATTAGCTTGCCCAGCCCTACTATATCCAGAAATGCTGGGTATAAATACTATACATAAGTAACACTTCTACATTGCAGGAATCAAAGTGACCATTGGTGCCCATTTTAAGTGTGTATTGTCTACATATTTGTGTTGTGATTTATCGCCTCAATGTATCGTTACACCCCTAGGATTCAAAAAACAGTTTTAAATCAGAGACGCTCCAAAACCACCCACTCTGCTTTGACCCTCTCAGTTAATTCGCAACTTTATGTGAGAGATACTGGAGTAAAATAATTCTTACAAGGTTACCAGATTGATGTTTTCCTTGCCTTGTGTGTTTCAGGTGGTGAAGCTCCTTAATAACAAGCGTTCTCAGGCCGTGGGTATCCTCATGTCCAGCTTACACCTCGACATGAAGGACATCCAGCATGGTGAGTACTGGACCGTAAATGGGGAGCAGATATAACCTCATTAAACACCAATTATTAACACGGCCATGCACTAAACACATAGAAAATGATCTGTGCTGACAAGTGGGTTTAAACTATATATAATGCAAAGGCAGTAAAGGGTTAATACAGGCGTAGTTTGTAATTAATCAGTGCAGAAGTTTTATTTCCCATAAATATAGGAATAGAAGTGAAAAATGGAACAACCACAGATTCGGGTGAACATGTTTAAAATTTGAATCAGAAAACGTGATTGATCCTGAGACAAAAAGACAAGGATGATGTAAAATATGGTATTAAATCAAAGTAAAACATTTCAGAAATACTTGGAAAATACTCTGTACTAAATACACTGTGATATATCCACAGAATGCTGTGGTCTGTAAGAATGGTGGATATAAATACTGTAGATAAATAAATTACTGCAGTAGTTGTTTACTAGTAACACAAATAGCAGTTTTTGGTTTTTCTCTATACTGGGTCTGTTGTTGCACAGAATAGTGACATAAGTAGTGATACTGTAAATGATACTATTACATAAATAGTGAAGTAGAGATATTGCACATAACAGTATAGCACATTATTAACAATTCCACATTTACGTTACTGTTCTCTCAGCGTCAGTATGTTGTATTTGTGTGAAACTATCTGAACTTTCACAATGACGCTCTCATTGGTTGCTCGCTCATCCTGGACACTTTGGCAACAGTGAGTCCTTCAGAGTAAGTTTTAGTTGCTGGACTGAAGTATTTAATGGCATCTTGTGTTAAGTTATTCCATGGTTTACTATGAAGCCCTTAGTGACTTGTTAATAAGATCTCCACAGTCAAAGCAGGAAATTCTAGGCCACATTAAGGAATAACACCTACCGCACCCATAAACAAAAAAATAAAACCCCCAAAGAATCTGATTTTAAACTAATTTTACGGCTTTAGTCAGGCCAGAAATTTTGGTCCAGACTCAGAATCATCACAAGTGTTTCATCCAAATCAGATCTGACCCAAAATTGTGTGAACCCACCTCAAACTATATCAAGTCCAAAAAGTCCAAAACTGACCAGAGATCAGCCTCCCAGAATAGCCTCACCATCACCTGAGGTACTGAGTAAGACCTGACCCAGCTACAATGCAGCGGCAATAATAGATGTCATTAAATCGGAAAAATAACATTAAATCGATTTATTCATAAAACTGTGCTTTTCAACAACTTCCCAACCAGTTCTTGGGATACGCTTCTTATACTAAGATGCTAAGAGCACTCGTTTAATCCTACAGCCCTTTATTTACATATACAACATAGTTTAGATCTAACAAGTACAGTATAAATAACTTGCCTGAATTGATTCACTGTTTATTTCCCATTATTTTCAAGATGGACCTCCTGCATGAGTGTATGACTTTGGTGTGTAGATTAAAAATGTTTCTGAATGAATGAATGAGACAGGAAAACTAAAGCAGGAAGAAACATTGAGTGATGATTGACGAGCTCTACGTATGATTTAGGTGCAATGTTGATTGGTGGGGTGTAGGCATCACTCGTAGCTCCAGTGCAAAACAAAATAAGCAAATTCCAGAGACCATGTCTCAACAGAATATGTTTGACTTTGAGGGGGACAATTTTTTACAAAAACAACAAAAATAAAAAAGGGACGGCTGGTGGCCTGGCGGTTGGGGAGTTGCTCCTGCAATCAGAAGGTTGTGGGTTCAAATCCCAACACTGCTAGTGACACCACTGAGGTACCCTTGAGAAAGATACTGTCACCACACACTGCTCCCCTCATTGGCGGCAGCCCCCCGCTTCACTTGGTGAAAGGGTTAAATGCAGAGAGAGAATTTCACTGTTCACACTCGACTATAAGGAGCCACTTTACTTTATTCTACAAACGCAGAGGATCAGTTCATGTGTTCCCCATTAAATTCCGGTCGTTTTGGTCTGTGGATGTCTGTAATCAGCTGTGTGCAGTGATGATGGGTGTTCAAGCAGCAAGGCGTGTTTCGTCTCTCGGTTCGTGTCCTGTTCTGTTTACTAAATGTTCCTCTGTTGAATTGGCGTCCGGGTGGTGACGTGTGTGGACGCGGCGAGCCTGTCGGGTCCATTCTGGGTGGCAGTTAGTGTTTCCTCTCTTTATCTGCTGATGCTCAGATAGCTGCGGGCAGACTGTGGGCACTCTGGGGGTAAACAGGACCATGAGATCCATCTTTCTGATTTAACATTTTTCCTAAAAACAGCCCAGCGTCTCTTTGTTCCTCTCTCCAGTTTGTGATGTTTGGAAACATTAGTCCAGGCCTTTATAATGCAGCAGGACCTCAGTCCAGATATATGGCACTTTTAAGTGAGTGAAATATGGTTTTTGGAAACTTGGTATCAAGTATTTGAAGTGAGGATTTTGTCACAGCAGAAAAGTCTTTTTTGCACTGGTCTAGTCATTATTTCATGATGTATGAACCATAATGTGAAGTGCCAAATCTTTTAATGGCAGTTATAGACAAAAAAAACAGTTCAAAAGCAAGTGGCAGGACAGATGATTAATGGGAAAACAAAAAAACTGCATAACATTTGTGGATGGAGCAAAGACATAAGCAATTTCAAAAGAGTTATACATCGGAGAAAAAAAATCTATAAATATTTTTTTTTCACTATTTACTAATCAACATTTTCACTATTTTACCAAGAGAATTAATGATCTAGGGCAGTTTCTATTTTTGCCAGAAGGGGGCGACAAAAGCCTTGTTTGTTTTGGATGTAAATAAAAACAGACACCTTCTGAAATGCAAAAAGCTATCTTTCACACCAGAACTCATGTGTTCTTATTGTTTAAGCACTTCTTTTAATGGTCGAGCTAAAGCAGAGCCTGGAACTGTACACATGACCAGAGAGCGCAGCAGAGCTTCAGCAGCGAGCCAACAAACCTTTCTGGAAAATGATAAATATAAATAATTTTTTTAATAATTACGATGTCTCCAGGAGGGAAGTGAGGAGCAGGCCGAATTAAGGAGCCTTCCTCTGGTGAGATAATAGAACTTTTTTTTTTTCTAGATGTTTACATTCATTTTGCACCCATAACTGACCTATCAGTTCACATTAACAATTCAGCTGAAGAAGAAAAGATCAGCTTATGCTTCTACCTCAGAAAGTCAAGACTTTAAACTGATTTTGATGGATGTATAACTTACCTTAGAGTTCTTTGTGATGATTGGGATTTTGCATCCACCCTGTTTGTAAAGTTTTATTTTCAGGAGTAATAGAGATAAAATGTGTCTGTAAATCTTTTTTCAATCAACTTGTTAAGCAAGTCGATGTTAATCAGTGTATCAACCAATCATAAGCATGCAATACATGACTGGATATCTTGCATATTAAGTCTGTGCATGTTATTTGAATAAAAAATTTAGGGTTTTGATAGACAACTTTCTTGTCCATTCATGTATGCATTACCAGTCACATGTTTTTTCACACCACAGATTTTTTCCACTCACCCATTTATTTCATAAACTGCGGATTTTTATTCTTGTTAAACATGAAAGTTGTTGAATGAACAACTATAAATGAAAATCTTTTAAATAAACCCAGTTTCCTTTCTAAGATGAGAGAATCTGTAACAGTGCAGGTCTGACTCCTATTAACTTGTTGGTGATGCAGAGTCAAATTCTGGACTGTCCTTTAACTTTAAATGCACTCGTTACTGTTTCAGCACTTAATGGCTCCTTAAATATCTAACACTCATCTGGAGACCCACATAATTATATTAGGTGGCTTTTTACAGGTCAGTAGTGATGAATTTAAAAATGATATTTTCTCTCTAATAAAGGAACTCAAGTGGTGAACATACTGTAAATGTATTTTATATTAAAGAATGCTGAGTGTATTTTAGTAAATATTAGATTTTCCACATTTGCATGTTGCTCACTTGTGTTTGGTAATGCGTCTCTGACATTATTCTCATTATTATTCATTAATGAGGATGATAATGTATTTAGTCCTGGTTTTTATTTTCAAAGGTGCATATTTAGATGGTTATCGTCTCATTTTCATCGTAAAATAGATTGTTGACATTTTTCAGTGTTTCATGTCCACTCAAATGTGTTTGGATTTAAACAGTTTGCATGTGTGTTTAGTTTAATGCGTCAGTGATGCGTATCGGTAAAGAGGAACCCACCATACATACACACACACACACACACACACACACAACCCCCCCCACCCCCCCCCACCCAAACAAAAACAACCCCCCCCCCCCCCCCCCCCCCAGTAGTGTCGTGTGGGAGCTGCATGTGTAGCTGTGTTCTGCCGTCTGAGTCATGGAGGTAAAAGTCTGAGAACAATATGCTCTTCTGCCTCACGCGAACGTTTGGAGCCGTTTGAGCTCCGACCCAAATAAACATGAATAAAAACCAAATGATCAGCACTCACATCTGCTGCCATGGCAACAATCAGCCCGGCCCCGCGGCGGTGGAGGAGGAGGGTCCGCTTCAGTCCACCATCACATCTTCAGTACACAGACCGCTTTAGACTTACTGCAGGGGACTACCGAGTTCTCTCCCTCTCTTTCTCTTTTTCCTTCTTTCTGTCTTTCTTTCTGTCGTTCCTATTTCTTGGTCATTCTGTCTTTCTTTCATTTTTTTTCTTTCCTGGTCTTTCGTTCTTTCTTTCTGTCTGTCTTTCGTTCTTTGTACCATAAACAAAATCCCTCATGAACATTAAAATGTTCCTCATTGAAAAAGCAGCTTGGGCTGAAACACTGAATAGGTGGAGCTTGAGGTCTGAGGGCTGAATAGGCCTGTGCCATGTTGGTTTTTGTGACATCACAAAAGCAAGACCCCATCTTAGTTCCTTGTTGTGTACCTCTGAGAATGAGGAGTAAGTGGTATGTTTTGGAACATTTAACACTGTTGACATCAGACAGACTCAGTTATTTCAGTGTGGGTGACAGTGTGGTTTTTCTGATGGGCCCTTTAAGTGGAGTAATTGCTTGCTCTTCGTTTCCTTTAATTAGAGGTTTGTGACGTGATTAGTGTTTCTAATTGGTTCACAGTTGAGGAATCAGTGGAAGATAGTCAGTAATGTTTGGGATAAGCCTGAATCAGTTTAGGCTGATGCTGGATTCGCTGCCATTTCCCAGACGTTCTGCTGTTTTCCAGACACCATTTCCCAGGGGGCATGGCAGAGCTCTGCCGCCTCTGAGACACTTCGCCCATATTCCGGATGCACTGCAGTTCTCCGTATACTCTGCCGTCTGTCAGACGCGTCGCTCTGCCGTGTCCCGGGCGCTCTGCTGTTTCCAGGACACGCTACTGTGAACATACCAAAACACACATCACATCAGAGACAACGACTCTACTTGCCACTCATCACACCAGAGTTCGCACTCTTCACCTACTGAGCGTCTCTGTTCTCTTTGCCTGCCTGTTTCTCTCTGTATACATTTCTTTATTTTTGTCTTTCTCTTTAACCTTCTTTCTGCTTATTCCTTTTTCATTTCTTCTTTTCTTCTTTCTTATTTCATTCTTTTTTTTTTCTTTTTATTTCTTTGATTCCCCCGTTTCTCTCTTTCTGCTTTTCTTTAGTTTTTCTCTTTTTTCTTTTTTACCCGTTTCTCTCTTTTACTCCTTCCTATCCCCTTCTTTCTTTCTTTCTTTCTTTCTTTCTTTTTCATTCTTTTTGTTTTTCCCTTTTCTTCCTTTCTTTTTCTTTCTTCTATCCTTTGTTCTTTCTTCTCCTGTCCTTTTCTTTCTTTCTATCCTTTTATTCTTTTCCCTTTTCTTTTTTTTTCTCCTTTTGTTTTTTCTTTCTTTCGTTCTTTCCCTCCACCCCCATGCCTCATTCACAGAGGAGGAATCCTAGTGAGAGATGTTGTATATCTTATGCTGCTGCCAGGAGAATTTGTACTTAATTTTCATCCAATCAATGTGTTTATACATCTCCTAACTCATCCACATGCTCTGGTTTGTTTCATGTGCTCAGCACTGCGTAATCATGTGATTCCTTTGTTAGACATCCAGTCTGACATTTCAGAAGAATTCCCCGCTTCTCTCCCTCTCTTTTGATGTCTTCCGATTATTGTGGTTGCCAGATTTTCACACTACGCTCCCCCCACCACCACCAATTGCCATGTGTGTGATGTAAGTCCCCTGTAGACAGCGTCTTTGATTGGCCAACCTTTTGTCTTCACCGTAGAGAACTTACTCGATTGGAAACAGAGGATATGACATCACTGACTCGCCGAGTGAAGTCAAGCCAATGCCATGGGCTCCCATACATTCAAACAACTTAATCTTAATGAGTTAAAGTGGTAGTTCGCTCAGGAAATCAAATTTAAACCACTTTACCCCAAATGTGGCCAATTAGACAAGACGTGCTTGGCATCTGAAGTTAGTTTCTTTCAACTTTGTGCTTGAGCTTCCAGAGAAACTTATGCAAAGCCATTTTCTCAGCGTGTGATAATTAATGTCTTTTTGCTAGCAAAATTAACATTAGAATAAATACAAACTAACAAAAAAGAGGTAAAAAGTATCAAGATTTGTTTTGTTTGTAGAAGTAATTGATATTGTGTGAGCTGGTGAAGAGAACACAGGTTCGGTTCCAGATTCCTCCTCTGATGAAACTACAGTAACACTGAACTTCCACAAGAAACACACTGATATACTGAACATAAAATTGACTGTGTAATATTATTTGAATGTATTCTTTTTAATTGTTTTTAGTGTATTTAGTAGTATTAATATGAAGAAAACACTCACTGTTCATCTAAACAATATTTCAATATTATTTTTGTAGATACATATGACTTGCACATTCCTCTATATCTCTTCGTATCCATGTACACCATCCAGTTCCTTGTGGCGTGAGTGGCCTTTTTTGATCCAGTACTGATCATCCAACATCAGTATCAAACATGGATGCCGTCAAACCCTTACAGCAATGTTCCAACCTCTAGTGTAGTCCTCCCAGAACAGTTAGATTTTTCTGCTGCTAAGGGGGGCAACCCCTATATTAATACCCTTGATTTTAGAAAAACAAATTGCATATGTCCACTTACTAGTGTCCTTTGATTGTTTTGTAGCAATAATTTAGGTTCAGCCAGTATCAGTATCGGACCTGGATGCAATCAAACCCTCACAGCAAAGTTCCAACATCTGGTGGATCCCTCTCAGGGGAGTAGAGGATGTTACTACCGCTATGTGACATCCTCTAATTTTTCTGATAAAATGGCCTTTGCTCCTTTTTTTCTGAAAAAAATGAGCATCTACTTACTATAGTTCTTTGATTAATCTGTACCAGTAATTAATGGATCCTGACATTGCTGTTGTAGTGGTATTGAGCAGTGCCATCCAGCTGTTCAAACTCTGATGTGATTTCTATGAACAGACAAATCTTTCTCTCTCTCTCTCTCTCTCTCACTCTCTCTTTCCCTTTTGTGCATGAACTCCCTTTTCAGATGTAACTGATTTAGTCTGAGATTTGTAGAGACAGAGTGGCTACTCCCTCAGCCACTGGAGAACTCCATTACTGTCAGAGGAATCTGCTCTCTCCTACCAGCATCTGGAGAAGCAGAAAAACTGCAGCTCTCCGTCTTTAACTTCCAACACAAACTCCTCTTGGAGAGACGCCCAAATTCTGCGAATGTTTCTCCAGTTGGTTGCGTTTACGTCAAACGCAAGGCCTCACGTTAATATGATAGGTATTTATGCCTGAAGACTGGGGGGCAAAGCGCAAATTTTACAATTTTCCCTGTAAACCAAATGTCAGTTCGGTTTGAGTTTTGGGCTGGAGCTACAAGGACTAATGGTTATATCTAATGAGTAGCCAATTAGCATAATATAAACTGTGTGCCAAAATCATTAGTCTTGAACTATATGGGGTTGCTGAGTAATCTTAGTTCATTGTGGGTTTTCAAAATCAGGAAACTGTATTGATCCCAGTGGAAATTGCTTATGTAATGACCACAAAGACACAAGAGATGAGAGCAATATAAGCTCTCAATTAAGTCTAAATAAAAAGATCTGTAGAAAAGAAAATACCTCAATATGAAATGCACTATGTTATGTACATAAATACTGGGTATAAATACTATATATAAGTAGCACAGTTGACACAAATGGTAGTTTGGAGTAAGTTATTGCACTTATTAGAGAATCAGTTGTAATATTTCGTAATGAAAAAGTAAAATTGACCTCAATAGTTATGTTGCACAAAGACTGTCATACTTTTATATGTATAAACATGTTAAATGGTGGGTAGCTGGTTGATTTAAGCTTCTGTAGCTGGTTAGCAAGCCTTGTAGCTAAATATGAAGTAACACTGGCTGCAAAGCTCCCACCTCAACATCAGACATTTTAGCGGACCGCTTGTTTCGGAGTTAAAATAAACTGTGCAGCTTGAGTTTTAACATGGAAAAAATTATTTGCCAAAAAAAACAAGCCCTCAATTGGTTGCATGGCATTAGTAATGCAAGTGACTAAGAAACAGGATCTATAAAAATCTGGAAAAGGAGCTGTTGTGGATAAATCTGTTTTCTCTATGTATTTGTGTTAGAATTTATTTCATAATTCTGACATGACGTGTCCAATGCTGTTTCATAATTGACTTTGAGAAGACAGGCTTAGCTCTCCAGCCAGGTCTAAATTACAACAGTCTGTTTTTAACACAGTAACATCAGACTCTAATATGCACACACAGTTCTCTGCACTAACCCAGAATCATGTGTAGAGTCAAACAAATTGTATGTTCTCTTGATGATGTGAAAATAAATGAAGAAATTAGCCTGCAAATACTGCTCATATCTTAGTTTCTGAAGTAGCCGTGTGAAGCGCCGAGACTCCTCTGGAGGTCTGGAGAGAGCTAATGCTAGGCTAATGCTAGGCTACCTCCAGCCGCGCAGCTGCGCTCTA